>JARHVA010001704.1:3087500-3157500 GCA_037957365.1 Torreya grandis
TTAAAAAATAAAACTTAAGTATTCCTATGTTTAATAAATGGTCTTTGGGGTTTACTCCTTGGAATATCCCACTTTTGCATTTGCATTTTGTGAATTGCACTTTGACATTGTGTCCTAGGTTTTTTCACTTCACAGTTAAAGTTTTGTGAAAATGTATTTGACTTTTCTACATTCACATTCTATGCTTCAACAATCAAAATTGGGCATTTTCCATTTACACATCATGAAAATTTGTTATTCAACATTTGTGTATCAATAAATGCTCTTCAACTTTTCAATTTTTCAAATTACACTTTGTTCAAGTCTCACAAAATGGTCTTTGGTAATTTGGCACTCGTAAAGCATCATCACATGAGGAACTTCAAAAATAGTGATGAGGGATTGGGAGATATTAATCTATTTTATGACATTGATAATTTGAAATGGTGTTTCCTTAATTTTGGAATGAGAAGTATGATTTTATTTTTATTTTTTTATTTTCAAATTATACTTCATTCAAGTCTCACAAAATGGTTTTTGGTAACTCAATAGATGTAAAGCCTGTCTATCAAAAACTCAAAGTGTGAAATCCTGAGTGCCCAAGATCATGCCATGTGACATAATATCAATGAATTGACTATCTGAAAGGATGAAAATTCAAAAAAAATATTGAGCATTGTAAGCACCCAAAGATCATGCTATGTGGCACAATCTCAATGACTTGACTACATAGAAGGATTAAAAGTCAAAACAAATGTCTTGAGCATTGTGAATGATTGAGACTGTGACATGCATCACAATTTTAATAACTTATATGTGTAGGAGAATATATAAACATTTGGGAGGTGATAAGTGATCCAAGAACCCATGATCATGTAACTTAGCACAATCTTGAGAACTCTCTCATGAACTCGTGATTTATTTTGTAATAAAGCCAACTAAATCTTGTTACACTCCAAATTTTTTTTGATAGCTTTTAAAAATTTGTACTTTGTTGACGTGCATTTTGTTTATGTGTTAAAAGTAAGTAAACAAACATTCATTTATATATTTTCCAATTATAAATCAATGTGTTTCAAGTTTTATTCTATGTTTTTATGTTGAATTTTTGGTGTGTTCATTCCAATGATTTTAACATTCAACAGTGCACTTGCTTAATGAAATAAATCTTACAATCAATATAAACATTAACAATAGATTGCGTTCAAAACCTAACTAACAAATTGATTAAAAAACATACAAAATAGAAGGGAGAGGGAAAGAAAATAAAATATTTTAATGATGAGAACAAGTTTGAGATCATAATCACATGAAATCCATAAAATAGTCTCTAATCCAATCAGTGCTTGCATAATAAAATACAAAACTAGTGAAATATTTTAGGAAGAGTAGATAGAGAAATGATAACCATCACCATTGTATACACATGAAAATGGAAGAAAATAATCCCAAGTCTTGTATTAATCATGAATACATCATTTGATAATCAAATCAAAGTTCATTACAATCATTATCTCAAAAATTTGCTAGCATAACAATAGGGGAGGAGCATGGGAGAGAGAAAATAAATAAAAAATGTAGAAAATGAAAGAGGTTAGCTTCAAATCTTTTGTGGGAGGAGAAAAATTCAACACTTTGAGCGTAAAATGTGTCCAATATATAGCAAAGGGGGTTTTCATGGGGGATATTTTCCCTCCAAAATGATCCAACAACCACCATTAATGGTCCAACTACCTCCTCCTCATCCCATTCTCATCACTTTCACTATTCACCCTGAAAAATAGACCAAAATGAAGTAAAAATGTGAATTAACAAGCTTGAATAGTGCACTAGCTTAGAAAAACATGAACCGATTTTTAAACCAGGAGGAATTAAATAAAATTAAAACCAGTGTTAAGTTTGGGTTGGAAACAACTTCTTATAAATGTGAATGGTTCAATTTTTTGAAATTGGATGCTTAAGTTATCATCAAAAAATGGAGGGCAAGTCCAAAAACACCCATGTAGACCTATTCAAAATTATGGGCATGATAGTCTATGTTTTTAAGTTTTTTTAAAAAAATTTCCCTCTAGTTCTAATCAACACTTTCAAGCCTAAATATAACTAAGGGACATTTTTTATGCATATCCAAGACCTAATCGGGTCTATAATTCCTGATTACAACTATGTTTTGAATTTGAAAATGGTGGGAAGAAAACTAATGAGGGTTCCTAGGCCTAATTTAGGTCTAGATTCTAGATTATCACTATGTGATTTATGTCTTAGTGAGCCCCAACCTAATCAGGCTTTTAATCTTGACTATAACAATGTGACCTCCCTTAAAATCTCAAATACCTAGTTGAGAGTTTGATCCCTAATTAGGTCTATGGGGAGCCTTTGGGGCTCCCTGAGACCTAGTGGGTAAAAAAGACCTTGACTAATAGAGGACTTCCATCAAGACCCCTATAAATGAATTATTTGTATAAAAATATTTGAATCACACTAAAGGATCACCTTAAGACCAACAATAACATAATCAGGAAATCTAAACTTGAATAAAATTCCCCCACTGACTAGTCTAGACCTAATCAAATTTAGAACTTTGTTAAAAAAAGGAGAATGACAAAATTATTTAATGAAGACCTAATTGTAAATATGAACCCTTGATATAACTTATAAAACATAAAAAAACCTTGAGACCTAATTGAGCTTTGAAGCTTGATTAGGTTTGGGACACATGGAAAATTTTCAATAAGACCTACTCACTAAGAAAAACCTAATTAAACAAGATACTAAGGTAAAATGAACCCTAAATAATTAATTGGGGGTTGGGATCATAATTAGGTCTAGGGACTTAGATTTTTTTTATCATACTGATCTATACCTAACTAGAGGAAAATGCAAGTTTTTACCAAACTTAGTGAGATTTTGTAAGCTCAATAGAGGCTCCAAAAGTCATTTTAGAGAGAAGTGCCAAACACAAAATTTAATTGTATGGGATAGATGGATAATATGGAATAGGTTATATAGGTTTAAATGTATTTTATACTAGAATTACCCATGGGGAAAATAGAAAGACCTGAGTAAGATAGGGATAAATAGTCTAGAGACACTGCAAGTGGGATAAGTGTCTCTAAAATTTTAGAGAGTAAAACATGAAATTTATCTACATGAGTTTGATTTAGAAGATTAGGTATATCAAAAATATCCAATAGGAATGGAAATACAAGGGACCCTCTGAAGCTGATGTAGGGAGTCGAGAGAGTCGGTAGGCATGAATGTCATGCGAGTAGAAGTGCAACAAAACTCTACTTTGGGGCCAAGTGTTATATATAAAACTTTACCACTTAGACTTGGTCATAAAAATGGGATAGGTTTCAGGATATAAAAGTTAATGGAAATAAAAATGACCTTATAGTGTAGGCTAAGAGAGATGAGAGAGCTAAGAGAACCAGTCTACAAATGTAAATCAAAAGGTCAAAACTCCACTTTCACGCTAAGTGTAAAATAAAAATTTAACTCAAATGGATGTGGTATTTCTAATGGTAATGGTTTATGGTCCTAATTCAAGACATAAAATAGGATAGAACACCAAGTAAACTTGTGGGTGTTAAGACCAATGAGTTGTGAGCATAAGCAGGTGCAGAGTAACATGTAAAAAAATAGGTTCCCTAATTTTTAAAAGAATTAGTTCATGCTTTGCAAGAAACAACACATGGTACTTAAAATAATCATAGAATTTCAACATGTGAAATATTATAATACCAAAAATAGCCTAAGTGTGCATTGAGTGAAATGATATGGATAAATGGGGAACATTGAAGATCCATTTATGTGAAAATGGTGATGTGATGATGATATGCTAGTATTTGACACATGGAGGGAAAATTTTTACTTTAGAAAGTGACTAAAATAAAAGAGATATTTGAAATTACATGATAATCTAGGTCATATCATGTGAAGGTAATACATATAATTAAATACAATGAAAGATGATAATCATGTCCTTAGATAATTCATATTAACTAATAAAGGGTCTAACACAAGAACTGATAGGATAAATATTTTTAAAAGAAAGGGAATGTAAAAAGACAC
Organism: Torreya grandis; assembly: GCA_037957365.1. Taxonomy (NCBI): domain Eukaryota; kingdom Viridiplantae; phylum Streptophyta; class Pinopsida; order Cupressales; family Taxaceae; genus Torreya; species Torreya grandis. The sequence continues at coordinate 3,091,554 of JARHVA010001704.1, forward strand.
CAAATAAACACAACGAAAATAAGTCCAACTTAAAATTGTAAAAATTGGATAAAATAAACCTGAATATGTCACTTAATATCCATAAATGATACTAAGACTGACTGTAAATCATCCTGAAATAAAGGGAAGCTAAAAATATTGAAAAATCCCTTAAGGTGATACCTAAGATCCACAAAGGAAACAAAGGTTGTATATAAAGTGATATAAAACAAATGTACATGCTAAAAAATAAAGTTTTGAAATTTAAAATATCATGATATAAGCAAGATATGTACAATGGACATCACAAATGTTAATAATAATAATAATAATAATATGAAATCCAATCATGTGATAATGTGAAGTAAATGATAGGAAATAATTATCTACTCATAAGTACTAAGAAATATATTGACATACATTTTAAATAGCATATTTTAAATTTTGTTGAAAATGATATCTCACTCAAATCATGATATCTTTTAATATTTCCAAGAGTTGTGCTAGGACTACATAGTGGATAAGCTCAAAGGAAAATGTAGGGGTGCTGGAAGGAGGAGGTCATGGGGCCTCCTAATGATAATTTTAAATGAAAATAATGTGTGGGACCAAGGAACATATATTTTTTAGTCTAAAATATGGATTTAGTCATAAGAGAGGTGTCTTATCTATCCTATATGAACTATGTGAGTGCTACTTGGAACCTTGAAGTGAGGGTCTTGAGAAATATCAAAATTGCTACTAGATATCTCTACATATATCTATGTGATGTGTAAAACATTGGTTTCAAAGACAATACACCTCCCCATGTTTAGGGATATAACAAGGCATTATATTTTGAGGCAACATGTTCAATAGACTTAGAAACTTCATTGTCATTAAATAAAATTCATTATGATGCTGACGAAGAATAGGAGAATGAGTTAAGGAGTGAGTACTAATATATTAAAATCAACAAGAATGCCTAGGATTAGTAGATCAAGGTGGTTGAATATCCATGGTAGGATCTTGGAAATATGGTTTTATTAAGAAAAAAATATTTGATAAGCTCTAAACTCCTAAATTGAATGATTAGATACCTTATAAAACTCTTAATATGGTTTATCCTCATAGGTGAGTGGGCATGGTGTCAAATTTGACTTACATTGAGATTCATATTAGGGTTTATCTATAATATTGTATAAAAATCATCACTATAAAGGCATATAATGGTTGAGTCATAAACTTCATTATGTTACTATAGATATCTCTAGTACTCCTGACACTGTTATTGTGAGTGATCATAGACTCTTTGGAATGAACAAAATGGTGTTGATATTTCTATAAGAGACATCCTTAATGTGGGGAATATTATTTTAGTCAACATATTAAAAGGAATAGATCTTTATGGATCACAAAATATTGAGAACCAATAGTGTCCAGTCATAGTGTAATCATTAAACATACTCTGAATATGTTCATTAACAAAAGGAACTGTACATAAAGTATAAGTTAATATTATCTCCATATCAGACATATCAACATTAATTATAGGAATATATTTTTAGGAAAGATATAAAGATAAGGAAAAATAGGATTAATGATGTAAATTAAGTTAATTCTATAAGAATAGGATGATTTATTAAAAGATTGCTAAAGAGAGGTAGAGTACTATAGGAGTTATGCATCCTTAGCTTTGGCATTTCCAAATAAGCATAGGTCATATAATGTGTAAATTTAATTTCAATTAGTATTTATGATATCTATGTTAAATTATTATAACACTATGATTCTATCATATTTATAGGTAGTGGGATTATTAGGAATGACCATAGAAGTAGGAAACTCATTAGTCATCTTCTTAAGAAAATGAGGCCATAAAGTGGGTAGAAACTAAGCTATGATGCTATTAGTAAGGTTTAATGTTTTTATTTTCATATTAATGCCATCAACATAATCATATTTAGAGTCAAGGAGGTTGTGTGGAATATTTACCAAAATCTTTGGGTGACCACTATAACCTAAGTCTGAGTTATCGAGATAATTAAAGTGTTGATATTCATGAAATGGAATGATAAGTAAAGGTTCAAGGGTTGGGGTTTTAAAGACACTGGGTTCTTCAAATTGTTAAAAAAAATCAAGGGTTACTATCACCTTGAATATTTTAAAAAACACCTTTGTAAATAAATTTCATTACTAACATGTGGAAAAGGCCATGACCTTCATATGATGAGTCTAAAGGCAACCAAGATAAATGTTATATGATAGAGGAAGTTCAAAAAACATAACTTTAACTCTAACCATAATAGAATGTACCATGATAGGGATACAAACACATCCTAATGGATGAATTTATCTTTGTTCATATCCTTGTCAAATGATTTAGGTAGATTTAAGGTTGCATTCAGAGTATCAAAAGGATTTTATGAATTATAAGGAGGCAACATAAGTGGTAGAGCAATCATGTATCAAGGCTCACTTGACTCAAATGTCATAAAAATTATTGATAATTAAAAAATGACGGTCATCCACATAAAGTAAGTTTTTGTTGAGGATTATAGATGCTATATGAATTTTTAAATATATAGAGTTATTTTTAGTTTGATAAAATTGGATGGATGTCTCTTCACTTTAATGTAAAATTATCTCCTCTGACTAGGTAAGGTAGCTTCTTGACTCATAGGTGGTGGTTGATGAAAGTTCATGTTAAATTTTTTTTTCATATAATGGTTTATAGATGTGGAGAAGTACTTATAAGCTCAAGAAACAAAATTTGAGATGGTAACTTATAGATCTCTTCTAAGGGATCCCATTCATCAAGGCCAATGAGAGCTAGACAAGACTATGAAAGTGGGACTAAATTTTAAAGTGGATAAACTATAGAACAAACCGACCCATATTGAATATGATTTAGAATCAAATGATGTGGTCTTAGCACCATAAATATAGTTGATGTAGGTTGATTCAACTTTATCAACCTAGCTAATCTAGTTGCTTGCATAGAAATATTAAAAATAGAATCTATAATCTTGGTTGATACAATAAAATTAGAATTAGGGGTATAAATGGATTGTACCAGTCTAGATGACATAGTGGGAATATAACCAATTAATGAAATAGATTATATTAGTCTAGGAGATATAATTGGACCTAATATAGAGACATAAAATTATATCGAGTTGTCTACTATAGTTGTAATAAAAATTATTAGTAAAATAGACTATAGTGAGATGGACAATATAGCTGTGAAGGTAGGGAATTATACTAGGTTGGTTAATAAAGTTGTTAGATAAACTATACTAAGTTTTTTTTATATAATTGGGCTATCTAAAAGCACATAAGAGATAATTTATTAATATTTGATATAAAAAAAATATGTGAAGGATTATATTAAACTATTATTTAAGTAGGATAAAGAATATTAGGCTTAAGGGGATAAGGATCAATGTAGGAAATCATGCACTTCATGTTTTTTAGGTTTATCAAAATATTCTCATTCTTAAAAGCATAAGGGTTAACCATGGTTTCAATGACATTAGTGGTTGGTTGGGAAGAGGTTTGATTTTTATTGTTAGGTTGTTGATTTAATGTGTGGTTTAGAAGTGGATTGGAATAGATGGTAAGGTGAACATGAGCTTGGTGAATTGAATCATGTTTGACCTTAGAGTAATGAGTCTTATCCACCTTATCATAGGTTTGGTGTCATTCTCTAATCATGTCTTCATGATTGATGTTTAGACCAAACAATAACTCAAAAGGGGGATGTCTAAGCTACTTGTAAGTCTCATGAGAATAACCCCAATTTTTTACAACCCATTTTTATTTAGGATCATACCAATGAGCATTAGGATGTGAAGTGTCAAAATACCTAAGTGAGGGTCTAGGAAGGTGTTTCTTAATCTCAATTTAGTAAAGAAGTTGATGGATTTAAAAATTATTATTTTATGAAGGAGGAAAAGTATGTTGGAAGGGACTTCCATTTAAATTTGGAGAAAGAGTCACTTTGTTAGATATTCCTAGTAAAATGACATTGATGGATATGTTATAATCATAAGTGTTATATAAAACATAATCTATGGTATTATTATTTTTGTATCTCATAAGCATTCAAGTTTCAAGCTTGGGTTTGGAAGGTTCAGATTGTATTATAAACAAATCTTAATATTTGACTTGATATAATGATTCCTCCAATGATTTTTGAGAAAGAGTCATAAAAATATATAGTAATTTTAGATTGAGTGCATTGGTGAAAAGGTGGAGGAGGTTATATTCCTATATATTATGTTCAACTTTTTTGGCTAAAGCTCTCCAATGCTTGAAAAAGTCTTAAGAAGTCTCATTGTGAACTTAATTAAAGTTAATAAAATGAGACAAGCTATTTATAGGTATATAATTGGACTAAAAATCTAAGATCAATGCATTAAATAAGTATTCCAAACTAGAAATGGAGTTAGACTTTAATTGATTATATGAATCTAAAGCATCACCATAGAAGATTTCAATAAATCATTTGGTAGAGATAAAGGTGTTGAGTTTAATACCATATTTATAAAGTTTAATAAAGGCATTAAAACTAAAATTAGGATAATTAGATCCATTATATGATATCATAGGGGTGATGCAACCTATTTCAATGTTTTCAATTTGAAAGACTAAGGGTTCATTTTGAATCTATTTGATTTTTTTTTTGTGAAGTAGAGGTTGCAAAATGGGATTACCATGAGTGATTTCAAGGGGGAATTTTGATTTAGCACTACCCACTAAAGCTATTAAGTTTGATTTTCCATTTTCATCATCAAATCACTATTTTTAGCTTGAATATCATCCATTTGACTCATAGCTTGTAAGATAATTTTATTAAGATCATGAGTATTTTTGTTAGAGTTTCCTATTAGGATGCACTAGACATGGAATTGACATTGGTGTTAATGTGGGAAATTTGGGTAGGATAGATAAAGATATATCCACTATGTTAGTAGAAATACTTGGCATGGTGAATGAGGGAGGAAATGAGGAAGTTGTAAATTGATTTACCCTATGTTTTTTTATACAAGTTGAGTTTGGGAAGGATGAAATTCCATGTGGGGTTCCATCATGAGGTGATATAAAAGTTTTGGGTCCTTTCTATTGTTCTCAAGATGTCCATAGAGATATATTTTAATCTATTATATATACTCAATGCCAAATTCCTCTTCAATCTCATAGTCTTAGAGTAGGTGACCTTGTATAGAAGTTTTAGGGTTGTTATATGGATAATATCTTTTAGATCTAGTGGAATCCACATGAAAATTGCTTGGGTTTTCATCTTGATTCATGGAAATATTATAAGACATGAAAGTATTTTTGGAGACCTTATTGGGATTGGTTAATTCCATAAAATTAGTATTGTTACAAAATTCTTGGAAGTCCTGGCATGTTTTCTCTTCAGGTGGGTCTAAAATATGTTCCATAGTGGAAGAGAAAACTATTTTACCTCATTTTTAATTTTAAAATAGAATATTATATGATTATAAGTGTAAAACTAGAGTATATCAAAAATGCTAAAGATGTACAATGATCAACAATTCTAATTTTCATAATTAAATAAATATGGAAAACTATTATTTTTAGAAAAACACTAAGGAAACAATATACTTAACTAAAACACATATTTATATTTGTTGTTATAAATGTATAAAAGTATAAATAAATGAAAGAGATGATTATGTATACTCAATATTATGAATATTATTTGAAACTATTTTTGGATAGGTCCACTATAATTCGACAAGAGTATAGGTCTTTGTGAGTGTTGACCACGAACTTGTCTCAGTTCACTATACTAAATTGTTGATAGGAAAGTACAAAAATAAGTAGAATTAAAAAAAAAAGATAGATAAAAAACATAATTAAAAATAATTTTGGATGTGACCATTATAAGAGGACAAGAGTGTAGGTTTATTTTATTTGTTGATCATGGTCTTGTCTTGGTTAACTGTGACAAAAGCTTAATAATTATAATTTATGCATGTGTCTACTAAGTATAAGAGATATTGATTTGGATTATGCTGCACAAAATTCATTATTTATCTCCTTTTGTCTTTGACACCCTAAGGAAACTTTAATACCCTTAAAATTTATAAAAAAAAGGGAGCGTCATGGGTTGAGGTGACCTCATCCAACCCCTTGATGATTGACTGATGCCTACATATCCAATAATCTAAGGAATTAAATCAAGCCCATGTAGTTCTCCCACCTAGAGTGATTGAACAATTGTGCTCCTTGACTATGTGTATGTAACAAAAATATGTCTTTGATACTTGAAATGATAGCTCTTGACTTGCTTTGAGGTGCTCTAGACTTGGCTTATGGTTGCTCCTTGTGAGTGATCTTGAATTTGAGAGGAATAGGGAAGATTTGTTCAATGTGCAATAGTGTTAAATATTGAACAACCATCATTTCATTAAATATAAACATATTATAGTTCAAATTTAAACTTGAAACTATGTTTACTAGTTTTCTAATATCAAATATCAGAATTATTTATTGCTATTATCAATTTTCAACTTGTTATTTTTTGGTATTAAATATAATGGTTTTTGGATTCCAATTTAATATTTTTTATTATTAGATATAATATTTTTGTAATCCATTTTTAAGGCTATTGGAATTCAATATTAAACAATAACATTCTTGAATTTATTTTTTAAAAATAAATTCAATGTGTTATGGTGAAAAACATGGAAGTAATTAATTTTTATGTTGATTCTTAAGGTACAATTTGTTGAATCATTTAATTTTTTTAGTGGAAAGAATCATGACATAATTTAGTATTTTATTTAAATTAATGTAATCGATTCAAATTTGGTCATCATAAATTACAAGACATTTTATCTCAAAAAATTTCTTTTATTTATTAATTTTTATTATGCAATATTTCTAAGAGTTTAATGTTTGAAAATAAGAAATTAAATACCATAAAATATAAGAAGACCAGGAAAAATATCGTGTGCATCCATCAAAAAAATTGTATGGTGAATTTGTCACACATGCATGTTTATAACATTTATTGTAGAGAAATCCTGACAAAAAAATTCATATAAGAATTTAGAAATCAAAAATATTAAAAATAATTTACATACATTAGTGTAAATATTAATTTAAATACACTATAAATATAAATGTCACCAATAATTTATTATGAACAATCATTCAGTGAAATTTATTTACTACCCGCCTTACATCTATGACATTTTTTACAAGTATAAACATCAGCCATAATTCATGAAGAAACAATTGTATTCATACAAATCATTATTGAATGTTTTTACAATGATTAAATTGCCCTTATTTTTAAGAATATTTTTATCTCAAAAGTCATCAACTAGAAATGTATTGAATTGATTGTATAGACCCTTGCTACATTTCCAAATTAACTATAATGGTTTGTAAAATGTTAGCGTTCCAAACACATTTATAATCATCTTTGTGAGTTGTTTTGAATTTTTCTTAGGAATATATAACTTCAAAGTTATTACATTACAATTTTATTTCTTGAATCAATGATATCATTAATTCATTCACATTTTTTTGTAATTAGCTAATGCCCATATACCAATTTTGAAAACATAAAAATATGTGCAAGAATTCTATTAAATGCAATCGAAGGAAGTAGTACTTTGTTTTGAGCTCAATATCCCTTGATATTCCAATATTGTTGGTGAAAAATTATTTTTTATAGAATGTTTGAGTTAAAACACCATTCAAGTCAAACACAAACAAAGTGTATAAGTGTGCTTTGTAATCTACACATAATAATTTATTTTAAATTTAGAGCCATTGAGACAAATCCATTCTAAAAATAGTAAATAATGATTTCACAATTACTATGAATATTTTATTGTTCAATATTAGTGCCATTTAATTTAATTTAAGTTTAGATTATCTAAAATCTGACTTATTTATATTTGTTAATCAAAATAAAATAATATGTAACTCAAGCAATTACAAAACAAGAACTTAGTTTCTTCAATAATTTTATGCTAATAAAGTATTTCTGCAAAAAATTAAAACAATAATTATCTATAACACAATGAGATATAAATTTATATTTCAATAATGATTTTATACAAAATCACTTAATTCAATTATAAGGTTTTTATGACAGAATAAACTTAAAATACTTAGTTTTAACATAGTAAAAAATAGTTTTAATTAGTTATAATTTGTCATAGTTATAGCTACTATTAAAATAATAATAATAATAATAATAATAATAATAATAATAATAATAATAATAATAATAATAATAATAATAACAATAACAATAACAATAAAAAAAAGTATCATATCTTAGTAAAATTCATTTGTCATCTTTTTATTGTAGTTTACTTTAAAGCAACACAATGCAATAAATATCACTAATAGTTCACATAAATGTCTCTAGAGAGTGACATATGTTTGTCTATGGCCCCACATTTTCAAACCACATATGTAAATGTGTGGATATTTTTCTATCAAAATGCAATGTGCCATCAAATTTCTAACTCAAAGGTAATCCAAATGAAAGGAAATATTGTTTGTTGCAATCAAAACATGTCTTATAATCTATAAACAATATATTTTATGTTTTGTATAGATGTTTTTATATATCAAGAACCATTTGTATATTTTTATGTATACTAACACAATATTTTATATTTTTGATCTAAAAAATATATCACCTATCTCGAAATGTGATATAACCTGAGTAAAACAAATTCAACATTTTATAACTATTAAAATTGATGAATGAAATAAGTAAGCACTCTTGAGTGTATATAAGTAAACCTTAACCCATTATTGAAGTGTATATTTTAGATATTTGGAATTTTTCTCTAATGGAGAGAGAAGAGTACAAAACACTTATGGTTTATGGGATTTTAGGGTTTCCCCTACCTCTTATCACACTGTCAATCTATCTAATATAGGTGGGGGCTATTAACAACACATTTATTATGTTGAGTCAGGTTACCCATATGCCCTTTACGTGGTTATTCACCTTCTCCTACGTTAAATGGACACCACCACCCTTCCTACATTATTTGATGTAGGTACCACTGGCAAGAACCAGAGAAGCCATGGCACCAAAACAATCTCAAAAGTTTGCCTTGAAATTTTACCACAAGGTATTGATTCTAAATTTGATGCTCTTCTTTTAGATGTGTTTATGTATTTATTAGATTTTGATAAAGCCTATTATTATTTAAAAAAATTTACCGTAGTTTCTTACTTTATGGGTCAATTTCCTTTGGAGAGCCTTTTGAAATAATGGGTTCAAAACCATTGGTAAGACCATGGGGTGAAATTGGAAGGAGTTCAAAACCATCACTAAGGGTTTCTTTCCATTTTGTTTCACAAACCTTAAAAATTGTAGAGCCATTGTTAACTATGGCCCATGGTTTATTCGTAACACCCTAGTTATTTTTTCTCATTAGACTAGAGACTTCCAAGTCTTTGAACAAGCTAAGCTTAAAATATCGATATGGGTAGAATTTTTAGGCTTACCTCCACCTCTATGTAACTTTGTCAACCAACTTATCAAGCCTATGGGCCACTTTACTTACCATGGAAAACTAAAGTTCTATGTATCCTAGCCTCAACTAAGGGTCTATATTGAAATTGAGCTCACCAAATACCTCAAAGAATCCATTCACATTCAAGTGGGAAATAACCAATTCTCTCAGCATGTGCTCTGTATTGACCTTTCAAATACTTATTTTAGGTGATAGGCTTTAGAACACATGATTAGATATTGTCCTCTAATGGTCCCCACTTTTGTAGTTCCTCAAGACAAAAGTGGGTCCAAGATAAAACCCCCATCCTCTGACAAGTGGACCATGGTTTATAACATGATAAATATTATTGCTCATAGCAATGTTAGACCTCAAATAATTGTATACCAGTCCACAAGAGGTCCAAGTTCATTAGCCAATTTTGATAAAGCATTGATACCATCTAAATTTAAACCCCTGCCTCTAATTTCCCAATCACCATAGGTAGTTGCTTAGTTTGTGTCATCCCCATCACCCATTCATATGACCCCTTTGTCATAATGCCTATTAGGGGTGAATGATTCAGATTCAGATCTGGGGATTTTAACCCTCAACTATAAGGCTATTGTGCACCACTCACATAGTCCATCTCCCTATATAGATGAGGATTATATGCCAAATAAAAGGCAACCCTTCAAGCTGAGAGAATTTGATCTTCTATGCTCAGCTTTTAATAAGTTCACATCCCTCTCTGATCTCCATGAGGGAAATGATATGAATTTAGATGTTTCTCAATCATAGTTTATACTTAGAATGTTAAAGGACTCATTGATCTAAATTGTAAGTATATGGTTAGAAAAATTGTGTTAATTTATCTCAAATGAAAGTTTTATATATGTAATAAGTTTAATTTTTTGGCTATTTACTTCAATATATAGTTAATATTATCTAGCTTGGGATCCTCTATCATGCCACCTATCATGAGTCTAGCCATGGGGGAGTTGTCACCTTGATCGCGCCTAACGTATCTCATAATATCATTTCTTAGGGTTCCAATCCCACCCACTAGGTGGTCTAGATTATTTTTTGACTTTGATAATCACATCATTAGCCTTATTGATCTATATACATCCAATGAAGTAGTGGAACACACCTTACTCTTGAGATGGTTGTTTGATTCCTTCCTATATTCACATTGGATTCTATGTGGTGACTTTAACATGATTTAATTTATGGAAGATAAAGAAGGTTGACTCCCCATGAGATGGTGTGCAAGAAAACAAAAACTTGGTTTTATATGTGAAATAAACTTGGGGTCCTTAACCCAAATCATCATATAAGGGATGACTCAAATTACTCATGGTCCACTTGGTCCAACTTCTATAAAGGAGAAGATCAAGTATTTAAATGTCTTGACTATGCCCTCTTTGCTGAGTAAGATATTTTATTCTCACCCTTATTCATGGGTGACCAGTGTCTATCATTCCAGACTCTTTTTTGTGTGACCACCATCCCATATACTTTTGCATAAATTAGACCTACCCTTAGGTTAAACCCATGGGTTCCTAGTTCTACCTCAACACTTCCCATCTCAAGTATGAGTAGAATATAAATATTATCACTAGGATTTGGAACCTAGCCCCCAAACCCACAAGGGACACTAGATGGATTGAGTGGTGGTCTGATGCTATAACCTGCATCACTTCCTTTCTATGGATATATATAAAATAAGTGACTATTTTAGGTAGCATATTCATAATGATACAAATTATGAATACCTTAGGGTTTCACATGAGTTAAAAGATACACCTTTAAACTCACATTTATAGACTCAAGATGCCATGTGGGGACACAAGCTCTGGGTTATGGAGGATTATAAGGCTATAAGAGCCTAAGTTCGAGCAAGAATGCATTGGTTGAAGGTAGGAGACAAAGTGACAAAGGAATTTTTTGATTTCCTTCATTCAAGAAAAGTTGATGACAAAATTAAAGCCATTAGAAGTGCTTCAGATAAGCTTACCAAAATTCCAAATATCCTTTAAGCCTTTTATCATCAATACCATGGTGTTTTTGTGGTGTAACCTCCATCTCCTGCTCATGAAGTTTCACTCTTTTAATGCCTTTATGTGGTCCCTTGTAAACTATTAAAAGATTAGAGAGTTGCTTGACATAGACCTCTCAGTGTTAATGACCTTAAAGAAGATGTTATGTAGATGGATTATAATAAATCCCTAGGGATTGATGGATTTATTTTTGAATTAAATCAAACCCTGTAGGATATTATTGGTTTTTATCTCCATAGAGTTTACTCTAAATCAGTCGAAACTAATTCCTTAGGTCACCTCGTCAATCAGGAAAACATAAGGTTCATCCCCAAGGTAGGGGATTATGAGGTAATTACCAACTAGAGACCCATCATTTTATTGAATGTGTCTTATAAAATCTTAGCCAAATATTTATCTCTCAAAATGAAGCACTTCCCTTAATTATATGAAGTGATAAAACTAGGTTCATTAAACACACACACACACACACACACACACAAATATATATATATATATATATATATATATATATATATATATATATATATATATATATATATATATATTTAAAAATTATATTTCCATATGGAAAGGCATGAGATGGGATATAATATCTAACAATAAGGCCTTGTTCATCAATATTGATTTTAAGAAAGCCTATGACTGCATAGAGTGGACTTTTATTATAACTATATTACAAGATCTGAGATTTGGCCCCAAGTTTGTTCATACTATCAATATGATTTTTTAGGATGTCGGGTTGACATCACCATCAATAGATCCAAGTATCAACATTTTAAGATCTATAGGTCTATCAGACAAGGTTTCCCATAGCCCCTACTTTATGTGTTGACTATTAAAGGTTTTAGCTATCTTTTGTCTTGTTATTCTTCCAAGGGACTGGTCAAAGTTATCTCTCTACCTAAGTCATACTACCAATTAATCAATGGGTACTTTAATGATGACTCCTTCCTCACCCTATAGGAGGATGAAGGATCTGACAATCATGCCATGGAATATTTAGATATTTTTTACCTTACTTATAAGTCATTTATCCAATGATGTAAAACTGAGTGATACCAACAATATTTATTTCCCAAACCTCCCTAGTTGGAGGGATATATGTGGTAATAGATCATTTTTGGGGGTTTAATTTAAAATTTTATACATTCTTTTTAATTTTAGATCCTCTCTTATATATTTGTGGTCTTATGTGGTTCAAATAGTCTAGAAAAAATCTCTTTTTGGATCACTAAGCCTTTGACCTTGGATGAAAAGTTCCAAATTTGTTTAAAAGTGCTCACTACTACTCATGTTTATTATTCATCTTGTTAGACCCCTTAAAATTCCTCCTATGAAAATATTGATAAGCTTTTATGAGATTTTTTATGGGCCAATTATGAAGGACACTAAGGCTTCATGAAGTCTCTTAGGCCATCTATTGTCATCCTAAAGAAGCTATTAGGGTGGGGCGTATTGATATAAAGCTTCAAAGAACCATTCTTGGGGATAAATGGATCATAAAAAACCTCAAAGGTTATGAATCTTATAAATTTTTATTGTATCACTACATTTCTCAAGGTTTCCCTCTTGACAAAAAAGCCTAGCAAGGCATAGGTTTTCACAACATGCTTGTATCGCTAGTGTCTGTTAAATTAGGGGGCATGTTTATCATGCAAAATATTTGGAAGGCCTAGGAAAAGATCAAAACTCGCCTTATTTGGGTGGGGAAGGGGTTTATAAATGATCTTTATCTAAATTCCCATTCATTATGGTGATCTCCTCAGCTAACCTCCATAATGTCCCTTTTGCCACAATCCCTTGGACCAAAATCTTGAGGTTATTTTAAAAAGTTATACTCATAATTGGTGATATAATTTTTAAGGTCTCTAGGTATTGGATTCTTTTGACTATGATAAATTCCAAATTATATCATAACAAGGAATATGCAAAATCTATTGCTAAATTGTAGATTTTCATACCTAATGAATACTTGCATAAGATTGTGTTTTCCTCTCTCACGTTGTGGTGGAAGGACTAGTCCTAGCCTACAACCATGCCATTATGTCGATATTCTCCTTAGTTGGATTATAATTTTTTATCCCCAAACATATTGACACAGAGGCTCTTAATCACTTATGGTCTCTCCAATCCCTCCATTGGGTTTGGGCTAGGATATTTGATAACATTTAGGCTCCTTAGATTGAACCCAAAAAGGAACAATTCCTTTGGTGTATTATTTACCAGGGTTTGCCCATGGGAAATCAGCTCAAGCACATGGGGGTTCTTAATCCCACGTTCCTAACCTATCAACACCCAAAACCATCAAACACCTATTTTTTCCCCACATGCTCAGTCTAGGGTAAATTTTAGTGACAAATATTTGATAATTTATGAATATTCCAATTTCTAAGAATTATTTTTGGCAAATTTTTAGGGTCACTACATAAGTTTGGATCATATAAAATTTAGGAATGTAAATTATTTTGGGGATCACTACACTAAACATTTGTAATAATTTCTTAGTTAACCATTTAATTCACCACACAAACACACACACACACATATAGTACATAGGCTACCATGGGAAATCATCAAAATATACTTTCTGCAACCACCCCATGATATTAAACAAACACCTAATAGGAAAGATGCCAAAAAAAAATGGTAGAGCTTGCACCATAACTAAAGGACTATAGCCAAATAATAACATTTAAGCTATGAATAACAAAACTAAATGATGTCACTAAACAAAAGAACTAAATGGCACCACCAAATGGTAGAACCAAATGATAGTATCATCTCTTCAATTGAATGATAAAATTGAATGGAAACATCTGCACTACAACTGAATGATAGAATTGAACAACAACATCCATGCTATAACCAAATGACAAAACTAAATTGTAGTATCCATTTTCATAATGGCATATGGTGAAAATGATAAAAGGATAGGTTAATTATCAAGAAAATAAGGCATATTATCTTATTTTAAAGAGCCAATAAAACATCCCACACAACCATAATGCAATCAAAATATAGGTACTTATTACTTTTTTAGTTTGTATTGAATTTGATTTTAATTGTTCAATAATATCTAAATAATTTTACATGCAAAAATGCTCACTGATCATGATTGTATCTCACAAGAAAGAATTAATCAGAATAACATGTCATCCACTAAATACTTTATTGATGATGACATACTACCACTCGAAGATGCTCCTCTAGTTTTCTATGATAATGATCAGACACTCAACTAGTAGAGAGATTGATGGTTATCATCAAACAAAAAGTTGAGCTAAAAACTCAACTCAAAAATCTTTGTGAAGGAAGAGAAGTAGATGGAAAATTTGAAGGTCTTTTAAAGTGGATTGGACAATGAAATTTCCCTTCACTGAACCTATATAACCTAAATGTTGATGATACTCCAATATAATGCATATGTATAATATGTAACTGGTGTAGACACCTAAAACTAGCCACTAATGGCCTTCAACTAGACTTTAGATTGATTTATACCAACCATTGCAAATTAAGCCTAAGAATCATTGAATGTCCTAAATTTTCTTGTGAATCATTCGTCAAAGCTTAGAATCACATTGAGCCATTCCTAATTGGGGTATCCTATCATATGCAATAATAACCTCTCACAGAATCATCCCTAATCATCCTACAACATCACAATAGTCAATTTGGCCTATGGACATATTAAGTGGGTCACATGAACAAATATTAAATCTTGAAAGAGATAAAAGGCTAATCACAATTAATTAATAAACTAAACTAAATTAAGATCCTAGTTGAAACATCCATGTGAAATTAATGAGTAAATAGAAAAGGAAATTCAAAAATATGAAATATCCTATCTTTTCATGATTACCTTTGAAAGTTGTCAAGCCTTTGGAAAATATCTCATTTTGGAGACCCATACCGATTCATTGCAAATAATTATTAGTTAACAACTATGAAATATAATAGGGTTATGTTGAATCACTTGGGTTAGGTTTGAAATCATTCCAATCCTTGACTCCAATTTGACTTACCTTGGGTTGGGGTTAAATCCATTTACTATAAATACAATCCATTGCCCAATAAATTTAGAAGCTTAGAAATTGTAGAGTTATAATGCAGGTTTTATTACATGAGATTCATATCAATAGTTTTATAATGCCAAAATATTGAGCCAAGACACATCAAGCCAACACAAGCCACAATGGTGCAAAGTAGAGAGGGAGTTACACAAACTCCATTGCCAAAGAATATTTAAACACAAACCAAGCAAGCCACTCAACAATGCATTTGGAGATCCCAAGAAAGGTAAAATATTGTGTCTTTTGAATTTTAGTTGTGATTTTTATTTGGTTTTTTTAACTAAGCCCACCCATAAGATATATGCTTGTAAGTGTTAGTTTTAGTGTGTTTCTATTAAGTTTTTTTACTTGTTCTAACACTTTACTAACCTCCCTTCTTGGATTCCTATGATCACAAATGGCATGCCTAGTAGGACTTTCACCCCACAAAGTTACTCTTAAATCCTTTTATAATAGCCTCCTAATGATTTTCATGTCAAAATTTGATCTTATTGACCAAAAGAGGTGAAAAATTCAAGCTAAGGGACATTTTTTTGGAAGTTATGAGGTTGCCTTGTGTAATCATGACTTTTCTCTCAGGATAACAATATCACAACTCACACAATCATATTTTTATGTCTAAGTGGTACTATTTATGCTAACTATTTGTTTTTTATATGAAAAATTGTGATATTTTAATATCGTGACTCTAATAGTCACGATATCATAATACCATGATTTTAAGAATCATGATATCACCTAAACCATTATCAATTTTGCCTCTGACTGCTAGTGGTTAGGCTAACCATTTCAAGTTAGGGTGTAATATCATGACTCTTAGAGTTGTGATTTTACCTTGTTATTTTTGACTTTACAATTAGAGTAGAGATTTTGCATTTTATACTCTTTTTTTTATAATTTGCATTTTTCACTAACAGTTATGTTGTTGTAGAGTTGTGGTTTTGTTTTGTGTTTTGTGATTTTGCACTATGCAAACCTGAGAGCTAAATTTGATAAGAGATTTATATATTCATGACAGTGATTCTAAGTAAAAGGACTCTCTAACATTTTTTTAAGACCTACAGGCCATAAGGGAAAATTTAAAACACTTTTCACTTACAAAATTCATGTTTCAATTGGTGTTTTAGTAATCTTTTTGTTTAAAGTCATTTTTTGCTTTGTCAAAGTTTTTATCAAAAACATGCCAAGGGGCCAAAAATTTCATTCAAATTTCATCTTGGTGCAGTAAAATGAATTCTCACATTAGTTAGATAACTCATAGAGTTTTTCATTTTATGCTTATTTGATTATAAGTTGTGTATTTTTGTAAGCCAATTGCTACATGTATTTTCTCCCCCATCCATTTTAGGGAACTCACGTGATCAAAATCACTCTTTATTTACAATTTTACCTTTGGATAAGGTATGAAAATAATGTTTTTAAGGCTCTCCTCAAAACCCATATGGTTTGGGTGATCTAAACACAACCTTTAAAGTATTTTCACTTAGTAATTTTTTTTATGCAACTTGGCTTGTGAGCAAGAGTTCATAACCTCTTCACAAGTTCTTTAGGGAAGCTTTAACCCAAGGTTTCATCTCCCAACATTATTTCAAACCTACTCCATGGTGGGGTATATAAATTAGGGCACATATACTATGATTTCTAGGGGGTTGAGTAGTTAACCTCTTTAATCATAATGAAAACTTGAGTCAGGTCTAGTTAACTAGGGGATTCCACTAAGAAGTACATATATGGAATCAATATGCAAAGGAATAGACCCTTGCATACTAAGTTAGCTGGTATGAAATCAATTGACATGAGGCATCTCTAGTGTTAATCATAGTTGAGACCATGTAGATGATCAAAAATTGAAGTTTTAGAACAACCCAACTTGTTGTGGACATATTATTGATTCAAGGTGAGTAGATCGAAGTTACATGTCATCATAAAATCTCTTAGGATAAGGGGTTGTAAAAACCCTACTCCTTAATGCACTTTTATTTTTTGGATTAACAGTTAAAATCCTCCTAAGAACATGTATATAGATGGAATTCAGTGATATGATGTAACCTTATCAATTCTAGGGATTTAGACATTATACTTAGTTTTATTTTATCATTATTCCTTTTAATTGTTTGGTCTTGGAGTCTAAAACCATTTGTTTGTTTATGCCATGACAAAAAAAAAATTGTGTCCACATAACTCCATTGTTTAAGGAGGCATTACACTATCCATTTGATACCATACCTTTGCCTTAAACTTTTTGTCAAAAATGTTGTGTGTGTGTGTCACTTGATTAGAAAGGGTAATATTATGCTGCCCAATCCATTTCAAGTTTTGTGCCTTGGAGTCTTGAAATAAACCATCAATCATACCTTTAGAGGGTGATAATGTTGTTACACTACTCAAATCATTTCATAGACTTATTTTTCTTTTGTCTAAATTTCTAAAATTTAAAACCAATCCAAGTGCATATTTTGGGTCTTTGTTTAGTACCGTTATGCCATTTACCTTTTCATAAATTGTTGATCAAACAAAGCCTAGTTTTCCTAAGTTGAGTTTTTAATTAA
The DNA here is from genome assembly GCA_037957365.1 of Torreya grandis. NCBI lineage: Eukaryota > Viridiplantae > Streptophyta > Pinopsida > Cupressales > Taxaceae > Torreya > Torreya grandis. The sequence goes on from JARHVA010001704.1 coordinate 3,109,712, forward strand.
CCTTGACAAGTTCAAATTCAAACATTGATTAATTTCTATTTATGCCTTATGTAATTTGGGCTTAGACATTGATATTTGTCTTTTGGGTTGTGTAAGTTAGGTTTATTCTTTACCCAAATTTGAAAAAATATTGTTTGTGCCTTCATGTGGGAGAAAATAGTCTATCTCCATGTGCCTTTTATTTCATGCCTCATACCAAATTGACCAAGTTTATGTCTAAAATCAAATGCCTAGTTTATGCCAAAATGTTTTAGATTTGTTCAATTAAATGTCTCACCTTGTTTTTAAGTCTAGTTTTTGTACTTGTGTTACCAAAAGTCCTATCACATGCCTTTGTTTGAGCCTAGATTTTGATGCTACAATTGGCCAAAAGATCTAACAACCTTCATTTTATTAGATTAGATTTGTTTGGAACACTTTGGACCTAGAGTTTGGCATTCCAATTTTATTCCATCCACTTGACCTTTTTGTGTGAGACATTTAACATTAGACATTATACATTAGTTTTTTTTATACCAAGTTTAGGATGAACCCTTTTTTGGAGATATAGATCCATACATTTGACTGAGTTAGATCGAGTTTGAACTATTTGTCTTTTTGGAAATTTTTGTTTGGAGTTTATATAACTCTAACCCCCTTTTTCATGAAGTATTCACCATTTATTTGAACATGTCTCATTATACTTGAATTGGTATCATGTACAATCTAGGGTATATTAATGTGGTTGCACAAGAAGAATTTATTCAATACCCATATAGAGATGATGTCATTTGTGAGACAGATCCTTATCCATCTTACAAAACTCAAATGGGGGAATAAATCCAATATCCTTTGGCCTACTATTTAGTCAACATAATTCTATACTCAGAGCAAGACCAAGAGCAAATGACATAATACCTAGCTAGCCTACCTTCAATTGTAGAACAAGTCCAACAATAATTGTACTATGTTAAAATGCCATTGGCCTATGACCTTTATTTGTTTGATCATCACTTGATTGTGAACAAGGATGAAGTTTTAATTAGATCTGTAGAGATAGGGGCTAATTTTCTAGTAGAGTACCCCCATAAAAACTTGCCAAGTTTAGTAAGAGTGCCTTACAACATGCGTTATAATCAAAACATTGAACATGCCTCTTCTTCTAATCCTTAAGATATAGTGCTAATGTCATATTAAGACCCTCGTATGCTTATTATAGGAAAAGACTCCATGGAGGACCACTTCATATAGATGAAAAAAACATACTAGACATATTTAAACTTAGCACACAACTTTAATAACATGACCATGTCAAATGATCCTCTTATTGAGTTAGTTCCTTCAATAGAAGTTTTAATCAAATTGACAAGCTAAGAAAATTAGGGTATAGACCCATTCAAGAAAATCAATTTAGTGGGAAGCATGTTCAATACCCCAATGATCAAATAAGTTTCTTTTGATTCTACACAAAATAGTGAACCAAATATAGTGGACAATGCACCAGCAATGCCCAATCTAGACCAAAGTGGTGTAAATGCATAAAAAACTAGTCCACAATAAAACATGCCTTTAGTCAACACCTTGATTGGTTCATAAATGTAGGAGGAAAGAAATTTTACCTCCCAATTTAAAATAACTATCTCTAATCCTCAACCAACTACTTCTTCAAGCACACAATCTAAAGGGTTAGGTAGTCAAGCAATGACCAGTACCATGCCTCAATAAAATGTGATGAGTATTACTCCACCACAATAGGTGATGACTAATGTTCCATAATAATAGGCACAATCAAACATACCCACACAACAAAGGCATAATATTCTTCCACCTTAATAGGGGGAAACCAATGTTCTACCTTGATAGGTAGTAATGAACATACCTCTTCAGTCACAAACCAATATAAAATTACAATCACAAATGATGTCTAATCAACATTGTATGAGTATTGGCCAAAGATAAATTATTAACCTTCAACATGCATCTACTTCCCAAAAAGAATTCATGCAACTAAGAGGTTCAAATGTTCCACAAGTATCGATTAGGCAATAATTGCCTTTTGTTCCTAATGTGCGACAAACTCAATGGTAGGGCCTTGGTTCACAATTTCCCCTTAATAAATAAGGTTTGACTAGTCGACATCAAGTCCCTAATCAACCTCAATAGGCACAATTTTTCACTCACAACCATATCCTTCCATCTTATCCATAATTTCCCCAAAACCAGGCCCATATACTGAATCCTAACCAAAATATCATACAATAATGCATGCAATTCCAACAATCACATCGCAATCCATGTATGCATATTCCTAGACAATTCTTATAATAATCCAACCTTCCATATCAAATTATGCCTCCACTATACCCTAGTCAAATTAATCCACTTTTGACCACCTAGCCTCCACCTCAAACCAATGTTCCCTTTGATTTCCTAGCCTAAGAACTACAACAAATTAAGGATACAATTGTTGTCATCCAAGCTAGGAAATAAAATAAATTTTTTAAGTTAGATGATGTGTGTTCCTACCACTTAAACATGGAGTATTTGTATATACCAATTCCTCCAAGGTACGTACCACCAAAATTTAACAAATACAAGAGGAAAGAAGACCCCAAGGCCCACTTAACCAAATTCTTTGTTGCTTGTCAACTAGTGGCCTAAAATAACATAAAACTCCTATTATTGTTCCCAAGGAGTATAGTAGGACAAGATTTGGAGTGGTTTCTAAAATTACCTAAGAATTTAGTTTTTGATTTTGATGATATTTTAGACAAGTTTATGTATCCTATGATCTTGAGCATGAGATTTCATTAGTATATTTGATGCAAGACAAATAGAAGCTTGGTTAAAGCTTTAAAACTTATCTACAATGATGGAGAGCACTTTATAGTAGATTCACCCATAGTTTACTAGACAAGTAATTAGTCACTATGTTTACAAAGAATTTGTATGTGAGATATCTTACCACCTGGAACTATAGTGTGGACACACTTTCAAGGAGATCATTGATAAAGATTTATTGATTAAAATATCCCTTATTAACAAAGGGATCTTAAAGCTTACCTCATAAAATCAAAACCAAACTACAAACCAAGAAAATGGCCAAAACAAAAATCAAAACCAAGTCCAAGCACAAGTGTCACAACCATCATAGACCAATAATTATGAAAATTCCAATCCATTCAATCATAATAAAAATGTTGTTGGGAATGGAGTAACTAAGTCATGACATGTCCAAATGGTGACAAAACTATCTTCTTAGAGTATGATGTATATGAAAATTACTCCTAACCAGCAACCTATTTAGCAAACACAACAAGTACAACAACCTAAAACAACACAAAAATCGTAGCAACCATCACCTTTGCAAACCCATCCTCTAAGGAGAACTGTACCTACTCTTCATGTTTTTAGTGACCTTAGAAAACCCATTGAATCTATGTTTTCCAAGCTCATCAATGATAATATGATTAGATGTCATATTCTGAACATTATCATGAGGGCATTCTTTATCTTGATTGGTACCGATAAAATGAATTCTATGAGTATTATCAAGTTAATGGACATAATTTGTGTCATTATATGAGAATTAAACATTTGATTAAGAATATACTATAAAATGGATAGATAACATTGGATAATGGAGCTTCCACATCCAATAATAGTTTGAGAATTTATCAAAACCCCTTTCCATAATATAACAATAAAAAATAACAACAGTGGCTAGCACAATAACAAAAACAATATCAACAACCAAGACAAAACCAATAAAAATCAATGGTAATAGATCTAAAAATTCCATCCAAATGGATGCAACCAAGGCCAAAATGATGCCAACAACCAACATACCTACCATGCAATTACACATGACTTCAATAAGGTTGTAGGTCATATTGTAGGAGGTTTCATTTCCACCATTTAAATTAATCTGAGACCAAATACCAATCAAATAAGACCATTGCTAATCAATTCTAATCAACCAACCCATGACAATGGTCCTTCCTTGAACTGAGATTACATACAGGTGTACTAAAAAGTAAGGATTATTACTTTTTGATCCTTTATTGATAAATCATCATTGACCTATGACCACACACAAGTGCACTGGCAACTAAGACTTATCATATCTAGGCCCCCGCTATTCTCATTTCTTAGCCATAATGGTCATGTATCTAATCTTGATTATACAATCATAACTCAATGGTCAAATGCCCACAACCATCTTCCACTTCACCCATCCAACCCAACATTATAGCTAGGAACAAACCATTTACCACTATGCAAGAAAAGATGTTTGATATTTTGGAATAATTATAAAAGTTTCTTACACAAATATCCATTTTGTATTTGTTGCATACATCTACCATCTACAAGAATATCTTGATATAGTTCTTTGGCCAATCCCAAGTTCCTAATGACATACCTCTAGATAAATTTCAAGCTTTGGTTAGACATCTAGATCTAGGCCAACAATTAACCTTTGATCAAAGTGATCTGTCATCCCGTGGCCCTTTACATAAAAATCCATTGTACATCAAAGTTGTCATAATGTGGAACAAAGTGAAATGTGTACTCTTAGACAATGGACTAGGCCTAAATGTTGTGTCTCTAAATCTCATGAATCTTCTCTGGTACACCACAACTGATCTCCAACTAAAAATAATTACAATCAAGGCCTATGATAATGAAGAATGAGAATCACAAGGCATTATCAATTTGATAATTATCATTGGTCCTTTAACCCATGATACACTATGCCATGTGTTAGACCTTGATTTGTCATATAATATGCTTTTGGGTAGACCTTGGATACATGAGAATCATGTAATCCATTCAACATTGCACCAGTGTATCAAGTTATTCCATTTAGGTATGAAGTTTACTATTCACAAAGATTTATAGCCATACGAACATTGAAATAATTTGGAGGTCAAGTATGAAAGCTATAACTACCATTTTGTCCTAAATTTGATTCTTAAGAAGGAGAAGGGGGAAGAAATACTTGTTGATTCACCATAAGATAGTTTCATTAACCTAGAAACCCTTAATTATTGTCCCACATTCCTCCTAATAAAATATCTTATCATTATACTATCTCGGCTAATGACCAAAGAGAATATTTGACCCATGATACATTCCATATTTCTAAGCTTCCATAGAACCCCAAGTCCTATGGAATACCTAAAGCCAAACCACCTTGCATGGAATGGAAAAAAAGGGCAAAGGTAAACTACATAGTCTAACACCTATAATTTTCATACTGGCCATTGGCTAAGAATATGACCCACTTGCAAACGATGAATCTTGGTTGTATAATGACAACTTGGTTGACTGTTACATAAATTTCAAGTATCCCATTTCAAACAAAATATTGAAAAGACATGCCTTTGAAAGAGGAGGCCTTAAGCTCAATCAACAAGGTCTGCTTGAGACAATTTCTACCATTTAGTACAAAATAACATATGGTCTTGGATTCAAAGCTCTTAGGGGTGACCCCATGTACCTTATTTGTGTTCTAATGCTAATGAGTAGTGATGATGATGTTAGCATTGAAATAGAGTCTGATTATAGCCCTTTTGATGACCTATCCAATACTAATTTATTTTATACTAATGCCATTTGTACCCTTATACCAGTCATTCAACACAATCATTTCCTTTATATTATCTTCAACTTATAGACTGGGACCAATAGGAATCAATAGTTTCAGTTGATGAGTTTTAGAATTATGAGGCCTTCTATTATTTTTTAGGCCTGAGGGATAATGTTTCATTAGGAGACCACAAATAAGTGTTCTCGATCAAGTTGGATCCTAAAGCCTATTTTGGAGAATGGGTGTAGCCATAAACAATTAAATAAAACATTGAGGTCCTAAAGTTAAAACCTTTTTTAGGTAATTTGGACCAGGAAAAAAGTAAAGATAAAGGTCATTCTAGTGGTGAAAACCTATTTCAGGTACCATTAGATGGGGGTGTTCAACCTTTCTCAAACATAACTCATGAGACCACCACTGATGAACTTGCCTATGAGTCCAAGTTAAATTTTGAAGAATAATAAGCTTTTAATTGAATCATCAAAGATTTTCCAATAGTATTCGTCACATGGCCATCCCTATCATTGATGGATTCTAATTCATCATTCTTAAGAGAACTTGAAGAACCAGTCCTAATAGAGGACTCTATCATTATAGGCCAATTTAAATATTTGCCAACCATTATAGAATATGGCTCAAAAATTCTTATGGAGGATACTATGAAAGTTAACATTAGGACTCTAGATGACTTGAAATAGATCAAATTATGTGCATCCCTTGTTAAAGAGGAGCATGGAGTCTTTACATCTATTTTGAGGGAATATGTTGATATATTTTCATGGGTCTACTCTGACATTCCATGTTTGGACCCCACCTTGGTTATACACCACCTTATGGTACATCTTGATGCCAAAATTTTAAAACAAAAATTATGCAAGATTCATCCTCACATTGTTGTATTAGTAAAGAAAGAGTTAGAAAAACTCTTGGAAGCAAGATGTGTTCGATTGATCTACTACTCAGAGTAGATCTAAAATGTTCTGCCAATTAGTTTGAATCCAAAAGGAATCAAAACATGCACTAATTTTAGAGACATAAACAAGGCATATCCAAAGGATGATTTTCCTCTTCCTAACATTGACATGATAGTCAAATCCACAGTGGGTTATGAAATGATTTCACTAATGGATAGATTTTTAAGGTACAACTAGATCTAGATTGCACTAAAATACCAACATAAAATAATGTTCACCACTCTATGCAGAATATTATATTATCAAGTTATGTCATTTGGTCTCAAAAATGTTGGGTCCAAGTACCAAAGAGCCATGACCATCATATTTAATAATATGATGTATGCCATTGTTTAAGACTACATCAACGACATACTAGGTAAATCAAAGATTGGGGTTGATCATCCAACAACACTACGGAAGATATTTGAAATACTATGTCAATAGAAAGTTAGGATCAATCTTAAGAAGTGTGTTTTTAGAGTTATTTTAGGAATTTTTTTTGGCTTCATTATGTCTCATCAAGCCATTGAAGTCAATCGAGCCAAAGTATAAACCATAACTCAGATGCTACCACTAACCAATTTGAAGTATCTCTATAGTTTATAGGGTAAGATCTAGTCTATTTGATGCTTCATATCTCATTTGGCCAAGAAGTCCCACCATTTTACACATTTTTAAAATAAGGTTGTCACATTTCATTGGGATGATGAATGCCAAAAAACTTTCCAAAAATTAAAGGACTATCTATCAAATCCATTTATTTTATTATCACCAATGATAGGAAAGTCATTATTACTATATCTATCTACCATAGATAAAGCTCCAGGGGTATTTTTAGCTCAACATGATGATAATGGAAAGGAGCATGTTGTGTACTATCTAAGCTGTACACTAGTCACATATGAAGATAATTATATGCCCATTGAAAAAGCTTGTTTAGCTATGGTATTTATAGCTTAGAAATTATGAAATTACATGTTGAAAAACAAAACCATTGTCATTATAAAATTAGATCCACTCAAGTATATACTATCCAAAATAGCTTTACAAGGCCGTATGACCAAGTCAATCATGCTTCTTAATGAGTTTGAGATAGAATATGTCAACCAAAAAGTCATCAAGGGATAAGTTATTTCAGATCAACTCACCAAAGCACCCCTTGTACATACATAACCACTAATATTATAATTATGAGATGAATCCTTTATGACCATCATTAAAACACCTCTTGAGGAGTAGCACTTGAAGCTATATTTTGATGGATCATTCACAACACATGGATTTGGGGTAAGACTTTTGTTCATTATACCATAGGGGGATATAATCCCTAATTCATTTAGGATAAACTTTCCTTGTACCAATAACATGGAAAAATATAAATCACCTATTTTATGGCCTTTTCAAGTAGTACAATAGAGCATCTAAAAGTTTATAGTGATTCTTAGTTAATCATCAATTAGATTACCGACCATTTTTAAATAAAAGATGAGAAGATGGTACCATACAAGGCCATGGTCAACACTCTCAAACAACATATTTTCAATGTATAATTTAAACATATACTAAGGGATATTAATATAATAACATATACCATGGACACCATTGGATGTTTGATTCATCATACAAACATATGAAAAAAGAATACTAGTTCCTCATTGAAAATCTATGAGTGCCAACTCATGAACCTTGAACCATCGCAACAATATGTGATATTTTTGGTCCTATCTTTATATGGTATTTAGAATTTTAAACATATCTTCATGACCAAATAATGCCACTAGAGCTATCCTTCAAACAATCCAAGTCCTTCATCCACCATGTCACATGTTATACCTTACTCAAACCAACCCTTTGTCACCCCAACTTTGATGAAAATTTCCTTCATTATTTAAATTTGGCATAATCTACATTAGCATTATGGTAATTTCATGGAGTATGTAGATTCCACACAAGTAGAGATGTCCTATCCAAAATGCTCTTGCATACAAGGTATTATTGGCTAATAATGGATGTAGATGTAGCTGTGTATATCAAAAAGTGTGACAAATGGAAACAACATGCTAATCTAATTCATGCCCCATCCAAGACTTTAAAACTAATGATTAAACCATGGCCATTTTATACATAGGGCCTTGATCTCATTAGGAAGATAAAACCCACCTCATTTGATGACCATAAACATATCCTTACCACCATATAATACTTCAATAAGTGGGTTGAAGTTGTACCCCTCATGTGATTGGAAATAAAATTTCCAAATTCATTTTCAACCATCTCATTTACCACTATGTTATCCCCTCTGACATTATATATGATAATCATGGATCATTCAAAAACAAGGATGTCAAATCACTATGTGTTGATTATAAAATTAATCAACATTTTTCAATGGCATATTACTAATGTAATGACCAAGTTGAAGCACCTAACAAAACCATTGTCAATATCCTTAAAAATATTATCAATGATGCTGGACATGATTGGCACCTTCAAATATTATGATCCCTTTAAGAATATTATACCAATCATAGTACTCTAATAGGATCCATTCTATATTCACTTGTTTATGGTGCTAAGGCCATTCTTCCCATTGATTTCAATTTGATTTCTTTGTGCATCTCTTTTAAGAATATCCTTAATGATGATTACTATTGAGTATCTCACTTTAAATAAGTAGAGTTACTTGATGAGAAACACATGGCCATAATTAATAACGTACAAGCATACCAAAACTGATTTCGTGGCCACTACAATTAGTGCATCAAACATAGAGAATTTGAGCTTGGTGATCTTGTCCTTAAATAAAACTAGTAAGATACCAAAACTAAGAAAAAACATAAAGGCAAGTTTAAACCCAACTAGATAGGCCATTTCATAATTATTTCAAACTATGGCATTTGAGCATATAGGCTCATTACACTAGACAAGGATGAACTTGATGAGCTAATGAACATTATACACCTCAAGCATTACTTCACTTGAGAGACTTGGTGTATTATCTATAAGGCCTATTTTAGTTGTACTATAATATCAACATTTTTCCTTGTACCATACCATTATTCTATAACTTTACCTTTATTCAATTTATTTTTATCCCTCCCTACCTAGCCCTTTGACTTTGGTTCCATTTCATTAGTTTCATAACCACTTTTAGCATGAAGACAGAGATCAAGTTTTAACAGTTGATTCAACATTCTAGATAGAGGCCATATTTTAGAGTAGTATGATAGTGGGTTGGTAGTTACACCATTTATTATTATATTATATACCATGTGGGAATGATTATAACTACCTTTGGATAAATCAGTGTCTCATTGTCATGATATTAATTATAACTACCTATGAAAAAATTAGTATTATTAACCTATACTGTTGTTTCTTAATTACAACTACCTATGGTCAAATTAGGAGTAGTAATTATTTATCATTCCTTGAAGTAACACCTTGATATGCCTATTTTGTACTGAGCCATTTGCCTACTTTACCTATTCTATTTGAATTGGTTATTAATTAGTCAAATCCCTCTACTGTACGATAGAACTATAGTGACTTGAGGTCCCATCTTGAGACTATATAGGCAATAATTGATTCACATTGAGGTCAGCTCAGTTACCCTAAGCCATGCTCTTGCCATTTTGTGAGCAATTTAGGTTTGAATGCTCTCACTATTTTGTGAACAACCTGTGCCATGATTTCAGTGTTTTGTGAGTAATCTTTAAGTTTGATTGCTCTTGTTGTTCTATAAGCTTGGACCATTTATTCTCTCATCATTCTTGATAAAGTTGAGATAATTAGAAAGTTTCAAAAACATTTAAAAATGATTTAGAAAATCCTAAATATTGACCACTTCTTTGCTTTAAGTATTTTGGGAACCTTTAACTATATCATAAGAAACCACTTGTCATTTAGTTTCCCTATCCTTATTGACCTTGCATCCCATGCTCTTTCTATTTTATGATCCCATTTCCACATTATTCTATACCATTCATCATGTTTTATTTTTCATCATTTTATTCTATCCCATTTCCTGGGATAACTACATTTGGCTTGAAGTATTTGTTAGATATTATGTTTATGAAACTATGTAGACAATGTTCACTTACCTAGTACACCTAAAGACAACTCAACCACCCTCTTCCTTTTATTCTATTCCCCTAGATTGTTTATTTTTTTAGTTATCTCTTATAATCTAGGGGCAATGTTCATCATCTTATTTGTTTTGTGTTATTTGTACTAACATTGTAATTAACCATTTTTTGTGTTTTAGGTTCTTTTAATTATTTGTTGTTTGTTTCTTATTTTGTTTTTATTTTTTATTTGTTTACTTTCTTGTTATGCCTTGATTTAGTCTATGTGTGTTCATTAGGTATTTATTTGCACATTATTATTGAATACATCGATATTCATACATCCACATTATCATCATGATTTTTATCATTGGTGTATTATTTTCAATTGAGTATTGGATCACATGTCAGTTCATATACATATTTTAGCCAAGTTGTCATGGTTTTATATCATAATTCCCACTATCATATGCTATAGAAAAAATTAGCTCTAGGAGTCTACATGGTAACAAGGCAACGATATCTCCTTGGCACCAAACAATTCCTGATCTAATCCAAATTATATCCTACATAGATTAATTAAACAACAAAATAATTTTTGCCTTTGTCAGTTCAAATGAACATCTCCCTACTTGTAGGTTACCCAACTTCATCTTTCTCCTCTGTGCTAGTTTTCCATCATAATCCATATCATGTTTGCTATTATCAGGGTACAATGCTTCTAACTACCTCTAGGAAAATCATTGTATGCCATCCCACTTATATTACCAATGATTCTAACTAATTTTGGGAAAATCATTATGTTTCCATCCACTCAAAGGTTAATGCTTATAAACACATTTGGGTAAAGCATTCTCTTTTTTTGCCTAAATGGGGCACATTTTCATTGTGATAATGCTTCTAACCTCTTTTGGTAAAACCATTTTATCTATCTACCCAACTAGGGCATGTTTTTATCTAACTAATAATTCTAACCACTTGTGAGCAAATCATTGTTTTCCCTTTTGATGATTATAACCACCTTTTGGAAAATAATTATCTTGTTATCCTAAGCCTTTTTCAATGATTATAACCACCTTTGGGCAAATCATTACCTTTTTTGTCCCTCCTATGATAATGATTATAATCACCTATGGGTAAATCATCATGTTTGTCTACCCAATCGGGGTAGCTCCATATGTCACTGATTATAACTACTTCTGGGCAAATCAATCTCTTCTACCCATTTTATCTTTTTAGTCCAATCATTCTCTTCTTTTAAGGGACCGATTGTCAACCCCTTTGCCAATCACTCCCTTGAGGGGGCACCTAAATTTTATCCATTGTCATTAAAGTCATAGGAATACAAAACCTTTTAATTCTTTGAGAAGACATTACCATGCCCATAGCTTGCAATTCCTTCCAAAATATTGGCAAATTGTAGACACCTAAAACTATCCACCAGTGACCTTCGACCAAACTTCAAATTGATTTCTACCAACCATTGCAAATTAAGCCTAGAAATAATTAAACATCTCATATTTTCTTATGCATTATTCATCAAAGCTTAGAATCACATTGAGGCATCCTTAACTAGGGTATCCTATCATATATAACAATAACCTCTCATATATTCATCCCTAATCATCTTATGGCATCACAATAGTCAATTTGCCCTATGGACCTATTAATTACAGCATATGAACAAATATTAAATCTTGAAAGAGCTAAAAGGATAATCAAAATTAATTAACAAGTTAAACCAAATTAAGATCCTATTTTAAATATCCATGAGTAATTAATAAATAAATAAAAAATAGATTCAAAAATATGAAATATCTTAACTTTTCATGATTACCTTTGCAAGTTGTCAAGCCTTTTGAAAAATATCCTAAAATATCTCAGTTTGGAGACCCATGCCTATTAATTGCAAATCATTATTACTTGACAAATATTAAATCTATTAGGGTTATGTTGACTCACTTGGGTTAGGTTTAAACCCATTCCAATCCTTAAATCCATCTTGACTCACCTTGGTATTGGGGTTAAATCCAATTGCTATAAATACAAGCCATTGTTCATTAAATTTAGAAGCTTCAAAATTATAGACTTATAATGAATTTTTGTTACATGAAATTCATATCAATAATGTTATAATTCCAAAATATTGAGATAAGCCACATCAAGCCAACACAAACCACAATGGTGCCAAGGAGAGAGAGAGCTACACAAACTCCATTACTAAAGAATCTTTGAGCATAAACTGAGAAAGACACTCAAAAATGCATTTATAGCTCTTAAGGAAGGTAAAGTATTTTGTGTCTTTTGCATGTTAGTTGTTCTTTTAATTTGGTTTTGTTAACTAAGCTCACTGTTAAGATCTAGGCTTGTAAGTGTTAGTGATAGTGTGTTTTTATTATGTTTTGTTACTTGTTCTAACACTCTACTAACCTCTCATCTTGGATTCCTATGATCATAACTGAAAACTAAGAAAGGATAAAAAAATGCAACTTAAGTTGGAAAATGGTTGAAAAACATTGTAGAAAAATATATGTGATAGTGAAGCACCTAGATAGATAGATAATAAGAACACATAAGTATAAAAATTTAGAATAATGCATGAATGTAATATAAACACGTGAGTATGAAAATGATAAGGAATGTTAAAAAGATATTATTGAGAAAAGGGGAAAACAATTTTGAAAATTTATGTAGTCCCATCTAAATGCCAAATATATATAGTTCTCTATTGTATACCACATTCTAAAAAAGGACAAACCTATTTCCGATTTTTTAGATTATAAGATTTTATTTCAACATAATGGATTTCTTGATATTCCAAAATCACATTGGTTAGATAAAAGTGATTATTAAATGGAAAAATATCTAAAAATGGTTGAGAAGAAGGATTTAAAATAAAAAGTTCAAAATTCACTATTCATCTCACTATCCATTTATGAGGTCACATCAATTGACAACACATCTTGGGTTTGCATGCATGTTTATAATGTTGACAACTATTCAAGGCAGCCTCATCAACTAAAAACTCATAAAATGGTATAAAATTTTAATTAAAAAAACATTCACAAATTGGTTATATCTAATTTAAAAGATAAACCTGAGATGGATGATTATGCAATAGCTAAAATGATGATTTGTGTTGGGGTTGATGGTGCATCAGTTATATAAGGGCATATAATGGTCTATGTGTTTGAATATAAACAACAGTTTCCCCATATATGATTATAATTCATGACATGTCTCTAAGGATGAATCTTACATATAAAATAGTTGGAAAATTTTCTAATGTCAGAAAAATGGAAGATCTCATTCATGACTTACAAGTTTAAATGCCAAGCAATCTGAAAATATTTTTGGAGTTCCAAAAATTTACAATAGGAGTGACTAATGGTAAAAATTTTATTGAAATATGTTGATATAAGATGGATTTCTATGTATGAACCCGCATGCCAAAATTTTGAAGAATATCCATCATTAGTAGGTTTTACGTATAAATATCATAGATAAGTTGACAAGGAAAAAGAATTATCGTACCATTTAAAAGATTTGAAAACATTGTTAACATTATATGGAATTCTCCAAATGTTGAAGGAAATAAGTTATTTTATGAAACATGCTTAGGAGAGATCCATTTATATTTTTTACTTCATACGGTTGAGAAAACAAGTATGTCAATATCTAGATATACTATACACTTTGAATGAAAAATTTCAAGGACCTACTTCTAATAGTTGGAAATGTTGACATATTTTAAGAATCATGAAAGCTATTTAAAATTGAATATAAATGATCATATTTGTGTCATTTTTAATGGAAAGAAGATACCAATGCATGCTTTATACAAAAGACCTGATCTTATGGGGGCTGAATATGAAGGACCACCTGTAACACGTATTCTATTTAATACTATTATATCTTAAACACAAATTAAATAGAGTATAATTTCACAAAACTTATTTGCTGAAATCAAAGATTTTTTTCAAAGGGATGATTTTTTGGAGGCCATGGCAATTGTGAATTCCATATTTTAGAAAAGTAATAATGGTCAAAATCTGATTAGCAATTTATTTCACAAATACATGGGTTCTCTTGTTAAGTATTTTAGTAAATATATAAAGGTCAATGGAGTTGAAATAAAAGGTATTTTGGGAAAGGATTTATTGACATATCATTTAACACATTTCATAATTAAAATGTTTGAATAATATTGAATTCTAAGTGAACCAATAGAAAATGGGGAGATTACACAACAATGGAATTTTTTATCCTAAAAGCATCCTATAGGAAAGTATTAGTGAATATTTCTGATTATATGAGATTTATCAAATAATGATTCGAGGATCAGTGGAATATGAAAGAGTATTCAATGCATTATATTTCATTAAGTTAAAGCTTTGAAATAGATTGAATAAAAATTTAGAAACTTGTTTGAGATTGTACATTTCATGTTATGTTGTGGACATGTTTCCTTATGAACGAGCTCTAGTAACATGGAGTTATCGAACTAAAAGAAGAGGTGTTAGTAACACAAGAAAAAATAAAGAGGATGTAAACAATGACATTGAATATGCCACTAACATGATAGATGCAAATGTCACTTGTGATGAGCAAGTTTATATAGGATTGTTTCAATTACCTGAGTTTTAGTTGTATATTTACCGCAATTATCATATTTTGAATTCCAATTTCGTATCATTTTTGATATTGTAAAACATTTTAAATAATGAATTCATTAAAATATTTTATAGAATTTTAATTTGAAATATTTATTCCATTCATCATGCAACTTTCCCTTTTATTTAATTGGTTCTTTAAAGTTTTAAATGGGTCATAATATTTTTGTATTTTTTCTAAGATTGTATTACTAAATACATATTTTTATTACTTTTGAAATGAATTAAACTTGATATTGTAGCAACATATTAATAGTTTAAACCTTATATTTTATCTTAAAAATATGAATATTGAATCAAATACCAAGGTGATAGAACATGACAAGCCTATTGAATAACATGGCCAAATTCAAAAGAAAAAGAGATTAAACTCATGAAGATTCAAGTGTAGAACAAACCATAATAATTGTGTGAACTCTACATCTATAATAACTACATATTTTCCATTATATAAAATAATGATAATTATTGAACAAGATGAAAGCACATCAAATTCAAATCCATGCTCGATCTAAATCCATAAAAAATAATAATTATAGTCCACATCACCATGTTGTTTGAATTACATCAACTAAATAAACTGATCTTTGTAAATTCAAACTTAGCATTGTCATTTCAAATTAGTTTTTTAAAAACATATCATTATGTTTTCAAATTTAATAATGAGTTTACAACATTGTAAAATTCAAATTTAAATTCATGCTCACTCTAAATCCATAGAAATAAATAATTGTAGTTCACGTCACCATGTTCATTGAACTACATCAACACAAAATATGCATGTAAGATGATAAATGAACCATAACTTAGTAAAACAAGACAAATTTAAACTTAATAAACTAATCATTTCAAATATTAAAAAAAACAAACATAACATTGTCTTTTCAAATATAATATTGAGTTTACAACATCAGAAAATATCAAATGTTTATCACTTAGAAAGACACCTCACTACTCATCCACTTTGTCACTCCCATCATCCACATGGTTACCACCATCTTTACAAATCCCTTCCTCCACTTCCTCTATTCTATCCTTCAATATCCTTGCCCTTTCAAGATCCTCTGTAGTAGAATTAATACGAGCAATATTTTCTTTTTCATCTTTTGTAGCATCTCCTGGACTTAGATCAACATCTATTTTTTTATTAAATAAAGCATAGAAATCCCATCCTTGTTCCATAATGATTTTTTTGAGTGTGTTATTTTGTTTATTCAATATAACAAGATTCTCTTTGAATTGAATGGAAGAATATAAATTTTTTTGTGCATGTTTTAAATGCATATTGAGGACCTCAGCCTCCTTTTTTAGATTCTCATATTTTCCCTAGAATTAAAAACATAACATAATTAGATACAAACTAAAATAACTATGACATAAAATTTGATTAAAATGATGATACATTACTAATTTTTTTTTCCTTCTCAGCATTTATAATAACAACAAGGTTGATGTGTTTTTACCATTTATTAATTTATGTCTAGGATTTTGCATTCAAATTCTTCAACCTATTTATCATATACTCAAAACATTTTATTTGTAACTATTAGAAATAGAAATGGACCCAAATTTATCTTTATTGAAAAAAACATCAATCTTTGTGGGTTCGTGTTGATATAATGAAAACAAATTTTCTCTCTAGGAGTAGTTGTGATAACATGCATTTATTTATTTTATCAATACCTTTGCCCAAAACTCCCAAAATAATACATTTTTTAACTCATTTATAACTCCTTCCTTAAGACTTGAAATAAAACTTTATGATAATAAATTATTTAATAGGAAAGTTGTCATGGCATCATCAGACAAGTCAACATTAGCTAGTGGGGTGGGGGGTGAAGAGGTACAAGGTTCCTCCTAAGCAATTACATTTGGACCCTGAATAAAATCATGGAGATTGAAAGAAGCACCGCCAACTTCTCCACTTTCAATCCCCATATATTCCTCATCAAGATTAATTTGATGCAAATAGGTTAATTCTTTTGCACTAAAGAGACCTCCAATAGATAACTTTAAGAAGTGAAAACCTGATAATTATAGTGTTCCTCTACTAGGTGTTGGCCTTGCTATGAATGAAAGATTCTTTCCCCTTGTGAAAAATGTGCTTGATGGTGGTGGTGACATACTTTTCCTTATATATTTAGGGCTCCTTGAAAAAATAAATTATATTAGAAAAATGTTAAATTTAAAAAACAAAACTCAATGCTAATTTGAAATTAAATATTTAGTATCTATAGTTGGATACATTATGTCCTCCAATCTATGTGTCATATTGAGTGATATGGGCATTTTGAGTTACAATAGGGAAACTTCTAGTGAAAAAATATATATATTAAAATAAACTTCAACTAAAAAATAAAAACATGGAATATAAAATACCTTGCATAGAGGGTCGAGAAGACACTGACATATGAAAATGTTGGGTTTTTTTAGATTTTTCAAGGTCAACCTCAACCGATCTTAATCAACTACAAAAATCAAGAAAATAAATAAGATAATAAACTTGAAATTTAAAATGTCATTATGCATTTATTATTAAAAGTTATAAATACACAACTTGCATGCGAAGATGATCCATAAGAAACTATTGGATGTTTCAAAATATGAAAGGAATGTAAGGATGATTTTACAGACTCGAAATCTTTAGATCCTTCAATTACATGATATCCTTTTGAAACAACTAGTTTTCATGTTATAAAGGCAAAAAATCTTACTTGTAACAAATAAATAAATATTAAGCTTAAAATTTATAATAGTTTATAAACTAAACCATTTTGGGGATTTATTTGAATAAAAAACTAACCTCCTTCTCATTAATAGACAAAGCATTTGTGCTTATTTTTGGATGCAACATAGTTGGAATCATTATTTTTTGAAGGTCATATAAGGCCTCATAGTACAAGTCTAGAATAAAATTGGAATAAGACATTGTGGAACTGGTATTGGTACAGACATAATTCAATTATAACCTAATCCTACAAGAAATAAAACTGCACTAATCATATCTTAAACCTGAAAGAGTACAAAAAATGTAAACAACAACCCACAAGGGAATGTTTGTTGGTCTTCCCTATAATACTATTCTTGTAAGGATAAATTGAACCATTTATTTGAAAAATGGGTCAAAAATGTTATCAATGTGGAGTTCTCTCTTGCAACTATCTAAAACGAAAGTGAAAATATGAATGATTTTTTGTGAAAAATAAAAAAAGTTGAATTTTGAATATGAAAAACAAATTTACATATCAGTTTGATTGATCTGCAAGTTGAATATTGACTTCAAATATTTGTTGTCATCATTTGTCAACATTGATTTTAGAGTTATAGGGTTAGCATTGTGGAACATAATCCCTATCACATTATGAATGGCTATAGATGAGTTACCAAAGGAGATGAATATGGAGTCAATGTCCATTATGAACTTTATCTCGTTAGTGTCATAACAAGACATTAATGATTTCAATAAGCCATGGTCTATTTCATATTGGGGCATGTAGAGTAGGTTGTCACAGCTACATTATAAATACAATCATTAAACATGTCTAGCTATTGTACCAGCTTAAAAATATCAAGGCATAACAAATTCTTGAAAATCTATTTTATTTCCATGGCATTGGATTCTAAAGTAGGTGGATCTTGGATGTGGCTGGCTATGTGAGTAGGTGAATCATTAGGGGTGGGGTGCCTATGGTAGGTTAATCATTATAAAAAATTAGGGGGGATGAGAAACCTATTCTAAAAAATGGTTAAAATGAAGATAAAAGGGGGTATTTATAGGTCAAGGGTGTAAACTGGGCCATTGGATAACATACTGACTACATGGATTACCCAAAAGCACTAAACAAGTAACATGTAGTTTAATAAAATCCATGCTAATTAACTACACCAAATGACAACTCCAAGGTGGAAGAACTATCTGACAACACTAGTCAAGTGTTCTACTTGGAAATAACGTTTAACACAACTATTTGATAACACCATTTGACTTAATTGTTTGGCAACATCATTCGAAAACATTGCTTAGTAGTGCCATTCAATAACACCATTTAGTAGCACCATTTGGTAGTGCCATTGAGCACCACCATTCAATCCATTCATTCAGTTCAATTGTTTAGTCTAACCATTTAACAACATTTTTTGGAAGCTCCATTCGATGTTACTTTTAGGTGAAATCAAATGGTAGCATGGAAAATTAAAAAATGAATATTTTATGTCATTGCACTCCTACCGAATCTTGATGGATTTTCCATCATGCACATAGGATTAACAATTCTTATGAAATAGTTTTCCATATATTTACCAAATAATTCTAAGAGTTTTTCCTATAGGGGATCATAAAATTAACCCTACTAATAGAGTCCCATGGTCTATTTGGGACTCATATAGGCTGATACAAACCCACATTTAGGCTTTCACCCTTAGACATTTGAAAAACTTTGAAAATTTATACATACTTTCTTACCTCTTCTTCCATTTTAGGCCAAAATTAATGCCTAGTAAGATGCTCTAACAACTTGTCAAGTCAAAAATGTCCTTGCATGCTACCATAATGCTTCTCTTTAATTATGTTCTCCCTCATTAAGTTCTTTAGCACACATAATTATATTCCTTTGAGTAACAATCCATTTTTATCATGTAATCCAACCATGTTTCTTTGTTTAAGGTGGTTGGATGTTGACAAGCCTTATAGGATTATTGAAAATATTCATCACTCTCATACAAATCCTTAAGAGAATCAATGCCTACACTCTGAAGCTAAACTTCATTGACTAGTAATGCCCTCCTACTCAAAGCATCAACAATATTGGCCTTTATTATGTTTGATAGTAAAGGTAAATTTTTGTAAATATTCTATCCATTTCATATGCCTCTGATTGAGCTTAGGCTGACTAGTGATGAATTTTAGAGCATTGTTATTTGTGAAGATCACAAACTCCTCATGCATTATATAATGCCTCCACTTCCTCAAATATTTCACCATTGCATATAAATACAAATAATAATATGAATACTTATTTTTAGCATCATTTAGTTTTTCACTAAATTATGCTATAGGCCTTCCCTCTTGACTTAAGATAAGCCCAATGGCTACTCCACTTGCATCACACTCCACCTAGAAGACTTTGTTGAAATCAAGAAGTATTAAGTGTTAGATTATTTTTATGATCCAAATTTATTTTGATAATTTTTTAGTTTTTTCTTTGTCAGTAAATAAGTTGGTATACAAGAAAATTTATTTTCCCTATAACCACTCATGAAAGCATATATAACTTTCACCTCACTTCATAAAAATATCCCAAAGTAATTCACTATCAATTTTGTGTGAAAATTTATTCATGATGTAATTTCTCTCTCATTCCTGGAGCCAACAGTGGCATCAAAGCCACATCTTAAAGGATGAAATGATGGATTTGAAGGTGGAAAGAGAGAGATCCATGTAGTAGGATTAATAGTGTACCTATATGGTGATAATCACATTCTCAGTATTTCTCGTCTATGATGTTGTGGAAGAGGGTGATTCATATATTTTATAGTTATTGAGGAAGGAACCCTAATCATAAAAGGTGAGAACAACCACAAAAATTTATTAAGCACCCTCCATGTAAATGCTAGATGTGTCATAATGACATTAATAATAGACTATGATTGATGCCATTGTCATATTCAATTTTTTATGAATATTTTTAATTCTTGGTTAAACACCGTTACACCACTCACATTGATTTGCCGTTGAAATGATAACTTTTACATTAAGCTTCAAGGAATCTCTTATCTCATCATTTAATTTTCTCCCCCATATTCTAGTTTCACCTCTTCCTATACCTATTGGATTTCCACTTTGAATCATAAAACATTTAATGTTCTAATGAAATATTGTACTATCATAATAGACATTGACATATAGTGTTAACAAGTTTTCAAAAACCTTTGGCACCTCATCATAAGAGATTTTTTATTTGATATCTCCAAGGTTTGTGTGAAGCATCAAAAACATTGATTAATTTCTAGGGTGAAAGAAAATAAATGTCACACATTCATACAAATTGTCATGTAATAGATTTTAGATTCTCTGAACACAATAAAAGGCTTGAATAGATTTTTAGATACAATGATGTATAAATTTGGTACCCAACATATGGTTCAAACCTATGACCATAAGAAAGGTTTCTTCCAAGAACTAATGGCATAAAAGTACATAAGTATTGTTTGAGTTGTTATCATTTTAATCTTTTTATTTTTTTGTGGGTCCCTCTATAACAATGAAGCCCTATGTCTTACATGCAAAGAAAGCTCGATAAATTATATTCACATGCATGTTTTATTCTCCAAAATAGTCAAAAGAAACTTCAAATAATAAAGATTTCATTGATATTTTAAAAATGTTTGTAGAGCACTTGGTAGATGGTGTTTTGTGAAGTCTTTGGGAATATGGTGGTCCAAAGTTCAACTCTTTTTTTGGTTGAACTTACTTTTTTGAAAGAAAAGGAATATAATTTAAATATGATTCTAAAGTTATAAATGTAAAGGAGATATAAGGGTGTAAGTGGATAGTCACTCCTTTGGTCGTATGACCAGTCAAACATAGGTTTTCAAACATTCTAGACACAACAAAATAGCTTATTTTGTGATTTGAAACTTCTTTATATGCTTTTTTATGATAAATATATTAAAATAATGTCTAAAGGTGCATTATCAATGGAAACTGATACCTTCAATATGAGATTTTTTATAATGTCACCACATGATTATGCTCTTGGAGATAATACCATCTATAACAAGTCCCAAGATCCTTTTGATTGACACCATCTAAGTGATAAATGGATTTTGGAGGATCCCTTGGAGGTTGGAGGATAATTACCCTCTCATATTAGATATCATCTTAGAGTATGGGTTTAATGGTTTAATGAAATTTTTTGACTTGTGTTATTGCTTTCAATTTCATTTTTGGCTTTCTATATCTAATATTCATGACATGGAGTGGATATAATTATTTGTTTTTATTTTTTTCAATGCATGGCTTCTCACCTCTCACTTGATAGGGGGAGAAGATTTAGGCATTGGTTGTATTTCAATTAGTTATTGGTGATAGTATGAGTTGATAGGGTTTTTTATCACCTTCAGTGTTGATTAAATGTATTCATAATTTATTGGGCATTAGGAGATATGCCATATAGAGTATGGGATTTATCATTTGGATGGGTTCTTGTGTGGGACCTTATGTGGGTCAATGTAGTTGGACATGCCAAATCATGTTCTACTATAGTATGATACATTAATCATCGAGGATGGGTAATCATTGATAGTGTTCATCAATAATTTTTTATCACAACTCAAAAGGGTATGCTTATTTATGGAGAATCATAGTTTTTGGTTAGTTTTAGAGGTATAGTACACCAATTATAGTTGTGACAGAGTTTCTTTGATGACTTCATCATCATTTCTCCGGTTCTTTCATCTTTTATACCCATTTGGATCAATGGGTAGTTTGTTGGATTATTTTTATGATCCAAAGTTATTTTAATAATTTGTTATTTTTTTCTTTGTTAGTAAATAAGTTGGTATATAGGAAAAATTAGTTTATCTATAACCACCCGTGAAAACATATAAAAAATTTCACCATACTTTGTAAAAATATCTCCAAGTAATTCACTATCAATTTTATGTGTAAAAAATTATTCATGATGTAATTTCTCTCCCATTCCTAAAGCCAACACTAGGATGGGATGCTCGTTGATTTTTCACTTCAAAAATTAAAAGTTTATTTTAGACATGTCAATCCACATAAACTTTTTCTGATCTCCTCTAATAGTGTCTATGATTGGAGCACAAATTCCACTAAATTTTCTAATGAATTTTCTATAAATTCTTACAAGGCCATGAAAACTTCTTACCTCTATAATTATCTTGGGAGTTGGCCATTCCATTATGGATTTCACTTTGTCCTTATCCATCTTCAATACTCCTTAAGATATCATAAAACCAATGTAAAAAAATTCTATCTTCATGAATACACATTTCTTGACATTGATTAATAACTTGTCCTCTTATAATTATCTCATAACCAAACATAAATGATGAAGATGTTATTGTTTTCTATGACTATATATCAATATTTCATCCAAACAAATGAAAATAAAATTACTTATGAATGGATTAATAACCTCATTCATGAGCCTCATGAATGTACTAGGTGCATTAGTGAGGCCAAATGGCATGACCGATCATTTATACATCCCTTCATTAGTCTTGAAGGTTGTTTTCCATTCATTTCCATGTCTAATTCTGATTTGGCAGTATCCAATCTTGAGGTCAATATTAGATAAATAGTTTGACCCATTTAAACAATCCATCAAGTCTTCAATCCTTGGAGAGGAAACTTGTATCTTATAGTGATCTTATTGATTGCCCTTGAATCTATGCACATCCTCCAATATCCTTCTTTATTAGGCACTAACACATTGGCACTACAAATGGGCTAAGACTCTCCTTGACCAACCCTTTATACAATAGTTATTTAACTTTATTTTTGATATCATCATTTTCTTATGGTGTCATATTATATTTAGCCTTATTTGACAAGCTTCCTCCTAGAATAAAGTCAATGTGATCACTGATTTTTCTTATAGGTGGTATCTCACTAGGTAGTTCATCTACTATGATATTAACATAGTCCTTAAGCACATCTTGCAACTATTATGGTAATTAATTCACCTTTGTGGATGTTATGACTATTCTAGGCTTGAGTATGACTACAAATCCTAGCTCTTCTTCTCTCATTCCACTCACAAACTCCTTTTCACTTACTACCATTACACTTGAACCTATCTTTTGTTCACCATATTCTTATTTCAAGGCAAAAAGGTATGGATTATACCATACTTATCCAAAGAGTAAATATTTCTCCTTCCATCATGTGATGTCTTCTCATCATATTTCCAAATGCATTCTAAGTAGTACATGTCATACATCCATTGGCATGATGTCACAAAGAAATTTATCTTTATAACTCCCAAATTTAAACTCTACCCAACATTATTAATTAACCAATACTTGCTTCCCTTTTTTTAGCCATGAAAATTTTTAGGGAGTGGGATGAGGTAGCCTTTTCAACTTTAGTTTATCCACCATCTCAACTAAAACTAAGTTATTTGTGCTTCCTAAATCAATAACTACTTTCCAACATTTACCTTGGCATTTGTAGGAGGTCTTGAAAAGAGTATTTCTTTGTGTAGGTTCCTTATATTTAGGTGTCTTGATCATCACCCTTCTCATAAGTAAAGATTCACCTACCTCTAGTTATTCCACATGGGATGGAGAGATAACACTTTCCTCTTGTATTTCTTAAACAACGTTATTTGTATTTTTAGTTTTATAACTTCCTACTTGTTGACCTTCTAGACTATTACACTTGAAGTACTTACCTATGAATCCATTTTATCCTCTTCCTCTTGATCTATATCCACCTCTGAAATATGGTCTTATACCTC
This sequence comes from Torreya grandis, assembly GCA_037957365.1. Lineage (NCBI taxonomy): Eukaryota > Viridiplantae > Streptophyta > Pinopsida > Cupressales > Taxaceae > Torreya > Torreya grandis. Next base: position 3,134,468 of record JARHVA010001704.1, read on the forward strand.
TAAATCCACCTATAGAACCGAATGGCTATTGTTATGAAGTGATAGATTCTCCTTGGTTTCTTTGTGAGGTATATCTACCTTATTATTGACCCCTTCATCTATAAAATTTGGTCTCTACCTCTATTTTTCTATGTTTATCTTCTACTAATCTTGGCTTCATCTTTCAAATCAAGTTGATAACATTCTTCAAGAGTCCTAGGAATAACTAGAATTAGTTTATCTTAAAAATTGTATATCAATCTTGTAATATATATAGAAACCTTTTATTTATCTTCATCTATATGGCTTGATCTGATAATTATCTTATAAAACTCATCTGTATATTCCTTGACACTCATTTATTTTTTTAAAATTTTGCAATCTTTTGAAGAGATTTATTTCATAGTCACTTGGCACTTGGAGACCATCCTATCCCAATACTTTATCTTTGTCTTACCTTTATTTATTATTTTTTCTTGGATTAAATCCCCCCGAAAGGATGCATGCCCTTTCAACTTTGTGTGAGCAAATTTTACCTTGTTCTCTTCTGAAACACTTTCATAGTCAAATTATTTTTTCTAGTTTTACAATCCAGTCAATAATTTATTCTCCATGAAATATTACTAAATATGTAATAAGTTCCAATTTTGGTTTAAATCCATGTTTAATTACTTCCTTTAGTATTCTTTCCAAACCTTATTCATGATGGTCTCTAAATTTTTCACCTTCCTCTTCTAGCTCTTGAAGTTCTTCCTCTCTATCGATTTCATCTCCTGTTATAAATCCCTTTCTTTGAGTAGCATCTAATAATGAAAGTATAACATCAATATCAATCCTTAGGTTTTTCAATTCCTCTAATACAGCTTGAATATTAGCTCTATTCCTTCTATGTGGCATCTTATCTTTTCACCTTTCAAGCTATTTGACCAACAATCACACTGTAAGCTAGTTGACCAAAACACTATCAATTCAATCTTTTTATCTAAGAGTGTACACCTTATTTCAATCTCCTTCAAGTATAAAACCTTCTCTAATACCAAACTGATGTAGAGGATTTAGATAAAAACAACTTAAACATAATATTTCCTTTAGCCAATATCTACTAGCCCTCTTGAGACACTATTTTGGATGTTAACACAAATATAGAAAGTTTTAGATAAAATAATTTGATATTTATATATCGATTATCATCCCATAATAACTCACCAAATTTTATATTCCAAATCAAAAGTGAAGGTTCTCTGTTTTCAAGATCTTGTTATTTTTAGAGGTAGTTTTATTGAGTTATTTTTGACCAAAAAGGATTAAGGTAAAAAATAAATAAAAAAATTAGATACCCATTAATGATTTATGACACCATATCAATTTATAAAATCCAACTCACTATGAAAGTACAACTACTCAAGCCCTTTTTTTGTCAATTAGTTCTCCTATGTCTACAACTGTGTTTAGGAGCTAATAGGATCCACATGTGCCAAAGTAGAAAAATAATGTTTGATTAACCATTATGAGGGAAACCCATAATCTATACAAAATTTTAGAGTTTGGTTCACTCTCCTTATACCCAAAACATGAAATGGTCTTACCTCTTCATTATGTATTTGTCACAGGTTGAGTAAGAGAAAAATTTGGTTTTAAAAAACAAAATAAAGTTTTGAGTGTAGATTAAAATTGGAAAATGTTTTTTTGGGGTTTATAAACACTAAAGAATAAAAAATAACTTTATTTATTTTATAAAATTATCAAGAAAAATCTATTGAATTTTTTAAGAAACATTTTTTATTTATTTATTATACAAGTTTTTTTCAAAAAACTACCAAACTTACCTATAGAAAGCACCTAAAAAGGCAGGGTACATGCATGTACAATCATAGTTATAAGATCTGATTGTGTTTGAATATTTATTGAAGTTTTAGGCCTCAAATAGGTATTACTCAATTAATTTTACCTATTCACCACTTCTCTAACAAAAATAAACATACAAATACCACAAGAATCTTCAACACTTCTTAAGAAAGTGAAGAAATCTTACACTTGACTATACATAGTCTGATGCAATGTTCTATCTGCTTATTATAAATCAAACTCTCTTAATGTGTCATTTTAACTAAATAAAAAATATATTAAATTTATATCTACTACAATTTCAAACCAAAGCATTCTAAAATAAAAGTCTTTTCATTGACGATATAGGTTTTCATATACTTGCATAGAATTTGTGACAACCTTGTTCTTGGGCGTGTGTTCCCTTCTTTTATTGTTCTTGGATATTTTATAATTATTATCCACTCTATTATCAATGAATTAAATATTTTACAAGACATTATATATTCCTTTAAAACTTGTAACTATCCAATAACCTCTTAATGTAAGTCTTGAATAGACATGAGATGCATTGGTTTAAAATACTATTGACCAACATAGCAAATGGTGAGACCCAAGGTGATTTAAACATTTAAAGACTCATTAATACTCTATAAACACTTAACACACCTATAACCATCCATAAACATCACTAGAAGTTTGTGAAAGGTCTCCAAAACTAAACATAACTATTCAAAAATTTGAATTTGAATTTTGGTGGGAAAATACCAAATTCAAATTCTAGCTAAGCTAACCTATCATAAACACTTGTAAATGATTCTAAAGTGTATTATATGACCTATAATACCCTATAAAACACCCAAATAATACAAAATGAACAACAATAAACTAAAATTTCAAAGTTGGAGTGATATTCCTGCATCAATTATGGAATTATGGATTTAGGTATATTATTATATAGAAAGGGTGAATCAAATATATTATTTGCTAAATAATCAATGAAAAAATTATACAACCATACTAATCTATGGTTTTTTTGAAAAATAATAATAATTATATTCATAAAATTTATTAATATGTAAGATGAAATGGTCTTGAATGATCTATCTACGTAATTAAATTTAAATTTGACCAGAGGTAACAATGCTTATATTTCCATTTAATTTGAAGTAGTGGCATTGAATTTTCCTTGTGATATATAAAGTATTAATTATAAAAGTGTAACTCATATAATACAAATAGAAATAGTGAAACATGTGTAACTCTTCAAATATCTCCTTAGCCTCACTCAACTTAATCACTAGAGGTGTCACATAATGGAAATATTTCTTGGCACTAACATGAATTTTAATTCAAAATTGATATATGGATCAGGATGGACATCTCATATATGATAATAAAATATCTATTGTCAAGCATACATAAAAATTTAATAATTTACTAAAAAATAATTTATATTATTAGAAGAGCATTAATGATCTAACATAATTTCACTCTAAGTGGATGGGTATACATTATTTAAATCCTTTAATTACTTAGCGTTAGTTTTCCATGAACATCATGTATTTTTATTTTATTTTAGTACTTGGTTTCCTTTTCCTTTTTCTTTTACCCATGACAAGGTTTATGGAGTCCTAGTTATATCATCACCATGCCTTATTACAAATTTTTTCTCTTCATATTTAGTTCTCTTTTTATAATCTAATGAAAATTTAGAAAATGGAGAGTATGTTTGTCAACATAAATTTAGTTTATAATGTTCTCTAGGTGAGACAAGCAAGGATAGTTACTACAATTTATATATGAGTTGGGAATAGTTTAATTCTTTTACCCATATGAAGATAAATGGACATATGGATAAAATATATTTAATTCATAACATACTAACATCTTATTTCACTCCAATGTTTATGATTTTTTACATGCATTCCAAATGAAAAAGTATGCCCATAAGGTGTTTGATATAATGCCAATGAAAAGTATAGATTCATGGAATGTGATGATTATAAATATTCAAAACTTGGTAAATTTGATGAATCCTTTATGGGTTTTTAGAAGACAGTTGAAATAATTTCAGTTTCTATATGAACCTAATTTTGGTACAAATTTATTATTGAAATGTTTTTAGTGATTTTTGTTCATATGGATAATTGGTTTGAATTAGTGTTTTATTTTAATTTTTTTATATTCATACTTCTATTTATTATTTATTTGATCTTGGTGATCCCTTATATATATTATGTTTTCTCTCTCAAATATGTTTTATTTATGCATACATCCTCTTTTTCTAATTTTACAATTGTCCTTTACATTTTATTCTATTGGGTTGCAATCAACAACTTATTGAATATGTTTCATGTGGAATCAACATTAGTGATAATTTTTTCCCCTATCTTTTTGTGAGATCTTATACTCTTTTTCACCTTTTATTGGGGTTTGAATCTGTGTATATCAGTTCTTTGTATTTTCCTTGGTTGATTTATGTTCCAATAGGTTCCTAATTAAAACTTGAGTCATCTATATATAAATCCTCTTGGAAGCATTGAAAAAAAGGAAGTATGAAGATGCATCATCAAGTATTCAAGTGAGTTTAAGTCTAAGTAAATTATTACCTTAAGGACTTTAAATAAGATCTCATTTAATTTTTATGAAATAAGGATATATAAACGTTCATGTAGTTGCAATTCACTTAGAGAGAGAAGAGAAATCCTTTAGCCACCAATTCAATAAATTAAACACACACCTATATTTTTTATATATCATTGTATTTAATAAAAAAATTCCAAAAAATTAAAAAATCATGAAGATATAGATTCAATGGAAGGCTAAACATTTATCACTTACATAGGTAAACATTCATAGGGTCATCAATTCTACATTGAATTTTTTTTTTGTCGCATTAACTGTGTCCTTTCAATTGTTTATAATTATATTCACATGGGAGAAATAAAATAAATTCTATAAAATTTTATTAGTCTCAAAAAATCAAAAAACTAACTAGGTGTATTAGATTCCAACCTTATTTATATATAATTATTTGTTCATGTTGTATTCATTTGCGTTCCATGTTTGTTCTTTCTTTAACCATAAGGTAGGTTTGATTACTATTTTATAATGTATTATTAGAGAGAACCCTTTTGCCTCAATTTTAGTCATTTTTGCATATAATATTCATCCATATACAAAAATTCATTTAAATTTTTTTGGTGAACCTATCCATCCCAAGATTGATTACATCTTCTAATTTTTCTACATAGGGTTTGATTTCTAATTTTACATTTTTAAAATTTAATTTATAGATATGTGTCTTGTTAATTATATATTTTTGGATATAACCCTAGATTAATGTTTTAATTCAAATTTCATGTCTACTCCTTATATTTACATCTGATTTTCAAATTTATGTGAAACTAATCCTAACTATCATTCCATCTTGGGTTTCAAGTTATTTTTCCCCTACGGTTTGTTTTTATTATTTTATTTTGATTATGATTTTAAATAATTTTATAATTAAATATTGTATTTGATTATTCCATAGTTTGATCTCTTACATAACATACTTCATGGCTAATGATTGTAATATGGATTCTTGTGATGTGAATTAAAAATCCCTGAATTATGCAAATCTCAATGTTACATGTGATAGTAAGATTAATGAGCCATGTTTACAAAACTTAGGTAAAATATTAGACAATATCCTTTTTTTCTTTCATATAATTATGTAAATTTTAAATTAAATAGCTATGATACATTTTCCTTAGATAGTGATGCACATGTTCTTATTATTTATTATTTACTTGATAACCCTATCTCCTCTAGTTTGACCATGTTTGAAATTTATAATTAATTAGATTATTTGAAGGGATATTTTTATTTTTTTATTTTCATTACCCATGAAATCATGACCGTGATGCAATATATAAGTGAATTATGAGGACAAGAGTGTGATATATTTATTCATTTAGAGACTTATAATGCTAGGTTTGCATCCAATGTTATATCATCAAATCCTATACCTAGATATATATTTGACATGCCTCTCCCACATGGATTTATTATACTTAAATTCCAATTATTATATAGACATGAAGATCCTTATGTGAGATTTTAAATCCTATTTTCATCTATAAGAAACTATGACAATTTGGTTTATTATTACTTAATTTATTTCTTAGGAGCTTGAAAAAAACACCCTAACATGGTTCGATAATTTAACTAGTGGGTATTTCCATTTCATGACTTTAAAATGGTGAGATCCCTTTTAAAAAAAGTGAGCTCCATTTGAATAATGCTCTTCAAGCCTAAATTATAATTGTCTAGGCTTACCAATCATATAGGGTGTGTAACCAATGTAATATAAAGGGCACACACCATTTTTAATACGATTTTAGATGGAAATGAGAAAAAAAATAAAATAAAATGACATAATCCATTTAAAAACTATGTGCACCCTATGTAGTGCAAATCAAAAACACCCTATTTATTGAAACATGTATGTGCCCTATGGACTATAAATGGTGCATGGAATATTTATTACATTTCATATTGTGTTTTATGTTTTCAATAGTTTTAAATTTAGTTTTATATAAATTAAATGAAAAATCATCATTTTAAAGCTATAAGAGTTAAAATTTAGAAGACTTATTTTTAAAAATTAATATGTTAAGTACTTAGTAATTTTTAGAATTTTAATATTAAACATAAGGTTATCTAGGTGTAATATTTTCCCTTGGTGTTTGTTTTTAGAAAACCAGTGGTCATTTTGTAGGATTTTTGGCCTTTTATATTGAATTATGACATGTATGGGTTTAAGGGTGCCAAAAAATTAATTTTATAAACCTCACATCTCTCATATATGGTGATAGTTGAGAGGATATTGACATAGGGATTCACACACACACACTATAAAATATAGAATGTTCTAAAGTCACCTTAAAGTTACATAGGATTTTCATTATGAAAATTGGAACCTCAAAGTTTTATTTAAATTTGAATTAGTGAGGTGTCTCTAGAGGGTGATGTTAGGGTGTCTTTAAAAAATAATAATTCAAGATCCAACATTATGATGAAATTCTAGGTGAATTTAGGTTAACTTCTAATACATAATTGGGGTGTCTTTAATATATCCAATTTGTATATATTAAATGGTGAAATTAGGATGTATTCATAGTCAATGTTGAGTATTTTTTAAAGTTGAAATTTGTTCTTCATGCATAGCCGTACAACTATGTATGCTTCTCCCATGCATATCTATATGGATTACACATAACTTAACACATGCACACAATTTTTTTTGAACTTATGCACATGTAATCTTATGCCTAATAGGATAAACATGTAATAAAATATTTACATGCAGCACTTCACTTATATTAAGAGTATATTACATCTATAAAAACCTATGCCACATCTCAAGAACCATATACAAAGCTTGTTGTTACACCATGTCCAAATGGATTTACAAATAACACTTATTAGTTTAATGAAATGTCAATAATTACATTAGAGTAATTGTATGATTAAGTAGGTCCACCACCATGCACTTTGAATTATTTCACTTGTCATGAGGGAAGAATATGAAATGAATTTTAATCATTTTCTTTATAATCATCAATAGTTGTAAATTTATTATTTTCTATATAAAAATATGTGACATAACCATCCATCCTAAGATTGATGATAAACATAATATTATTGATTTATATTATGCCATGAGTATCTAACTTTTTTATATGCATTGTTTGTACTTTCAATATAGGAAAATTAGAGGAAGTGTTTTCATGTTTTGATCATAGGAACATATTATCCTAGCCTTGTTGTAGCATTATTCATCTTTATACCTTTCCATTTTTTAGTCACATTGAATATAATTTTAATTTCCTAAAAGTATCAAACTTATATTAAATTCAATGTGTGTTGGTTTACTTTATTCAAGATAACATTGAATGCATTCTTCATAAGTTCACAAGTTATCTATAAGTGCAAGGTTTTACCCTCCACAAAAGGTCTAATACCCCATGATGTAGATCATTAATATCATTTTTACAATGCTTGTAAACACTCAAGTATAATGAAAAAGGATTAATATTCATCTCTATTTTAGCCTACCTATAAGAATAACATAGTAAAAATGAGATGGTTGATGCCTAAAAGTAACTTAAGCTAGCACCAAGCATCCAAAAGATCAGTACAAATGTGATAAAAGTACATCACACTAAAATATTATACCAATTCTATGAGTTAATGATGTATCTTAACCTAAAACCTTCAGCCTCTCTCTTTAATCACACTCAAAAATAGAACATACCCTTTTTTAGTCACGAATATGGGTTCCAAATGAAGAGATGTCAATCTATAGAGCCTAATGTCCTCTCTCACACACACTTAAAAAAAATAAAGAATATAAGAGGGTTATATTAATTTTGAAAAATACAATACATATATTATGATAAAATAAGAGATACAAGTCTATTGAAATGATGTTGTACTAAGTAGCCTAATCTTGCAAGGCTTACACACACTCTCTCTTTCTATATTTTCCTTGTTGCTTCCTAATTAATTGGATGTGAAATTGGTACAGTCTCTTTATTTATTATTTATATAGTTTTCAAATGATCCTCATGATCTCTTATTTATATGCCCTTAACTCTAGATCAAAATTCATCTTCCTACCAACCAGTTCAACTATTATATTAAATGTTTGCTAACATGTCTAAGCTTAATTGGTGATTGAGAATTCAAATCTATATTGTCCAATAAAATCCCAACTAAAAAAATTTAATTAATTTATTTTTGGTTCCTCTCCTTCAATTATAATGTAGGATTAATTAAATTTTTTGTGGTTATTATGATGTGGCATCTAGGTCAAACTTGTTGACATCTAAGAAGCTTCTATGTCTATTTTCATGTTCATGTCAGAATGTTCCTTCTACATGAATGAAATTTGAATTTTGTGTGTGAATTATTTAATTTTTTTTGCTTTTTTATATTATACTAGATATAATTCTCTACTAGGGTGCACTAAATTTCTTCAAAATATAATATTTATCTCAAAAATGGTGCAAGATAGTTTAGCATCCTAGATGCTCTTACATTAGACACCTCAGGTAACTAGAATGTGAGCCTTGACTCACATGTTGAATTTTGTGTGATCATAACCATAAGATAAAATATTTTAAAGGTTTATATGATGCATATTATATCATTCACACTTAAATTTCACAAAATACTTCTTATATTATTTATTGTGCATCCTTTTCATAGCCTTCAAACCAAAAATTGATTATATTTATTCCCTCTCCTTCTCAAGAAAATGTGCCATATAGTTTTGAAATTTCACCTCCTCTTCCTATTATTATCCCTATTCCTAAACCTAATAAAAATAATAAAATTTTGATACATTAAAGATAGTTTAAATATCCATTCTTTCTAGTAATTTGATATCATATGCATTTACGAAGAAATTATGTAACATATTGCATAGTCATATGTTCTTCAAATTTAATTTATTATAGTTTCCTCATGGAAATATATATTTGAACATATATATTAATAATAAATATCATACCTTTAATTCATTCTTTTTTTCCCTCTCATCTACAAGTTTCTTATAACTATGGCTACACTGTTCAAGTCTTTTATTCACTTCATTGTACAATTATCAAATATATTCAATATAATATTATACTTTTATGATCCTCCCATTTGCCTCATATATTATCCTAAATTTGGTGACTTTTCTTGTAATTAATCCATAAAAAAATCATAATAGTGTTTTTCTAGTGGTCTGATTAACATATTTATTGTACACAAACTCGGCTTGAACTAACATCATGTCCCATTGCACCAGTTTAAATAAAACAAGTAATCTAAACATGTTTCGAAGGATTCGGTTTACTAATTCAATTTTTACATCAGTCTATGGATGGTATAAAAAACTATAATTCATTCTCATTACCAACTTCTTCCATAACATGCAAAAATAATGGCCTACAAACTTGGTGTCTCTATTTGACAATATGTTACATGGTAGTCCGTATAAAAGAAACACCTCCTTTAAAATTAAACTGGTGACATTGGTTGCATTGATAATATTTTTTCAAGAAATAAAATGTTCCATTTTGGAAAAATGATCTACTACTACAAAAATTGAATCATTTCCCCTTTTTATTATGGGTAATACAAGTATAAAATTCATGCTTATATCTTCCCATGGTCTCTTTAGCACTATCAAGGGTAGGTACAAACATATATTCTATCTTATTCCATTTTCTAACTAAAAAATATAACATATTTTCATGTATGTTCATACATATATGACCATATTTGGCCAATAATATCCTTCATCTACTATTATGAGCATCTTATCAACTCCAAAATGTGTTGCTAGTCCTCCACTATGCTTTTCCTTGATTAAATTATCATGTTTCAACCCTCTAGTTATGCATGACTACACTACTTTGAAAATCATCTCATCCTAAATCACATATTCTACCCATGGTATTTGATCCATATTCTTTGGTTCGATGCAAGATATCCATGATTCCAAAAAATATTCATCATTTGCATATAATTTTATCATCAAATCAAAACCCAATACTTAAAATCTCATTTATTTTAACACTAAGACTCTTATGCATAGGACATTAACAACATTTTTCAATATGTGATGTAGCACCAAAGTGTAACTCTACAAGTATTTCACCCATTTCATATAATTTTTATTTAAATTTCCTTGGATGTTAAGAAATTCTATCATATGGTGGTCTGTATATAGTACAAATACTTTTGGCAAAATATAATGCCTCTATTTATTCAATGCTTTAACTATGGAATATAACTCTTTATCGTATACCAAATACTTATGATTTGCATTAGTTCAATTCTTACTAAAATTATGTTATAGGCCTTCCTTCTTGGCTCAATACATCACCTATATTTAATCTACTTGCATTACAAACTAATTGAAATACATTATTAAATTCTAGGAGTGCTAACACTGGTTGCTCTGTCACCTTATTATTCAACACGTGGAAACTATGTGTTTCTTCCTTCATATAGAAAAAAGTTTTGTGATATCTTTGAAATAATTTTTATTATTTAACACACATTCTATTAAAGTTTATAGTAAAATTCTTATAGAATATTTCTAAACCATGAAATCCTTTCTCCTCAAAGGAACTCCTTCATGATGGCCATTTCACCATAGTTCACATCTTCTTAGGATCCATATTTAATCCTTACTTGGAGATGAAAAAACTTATGTATATTAGTTTTTACTTTATAAAGCTCACTTTTTCACATTGATCAACAAATTCTCTTCACAGAACCTAACACATTCTTCAAATGCATTAGTTGTTCCTATTTTGTTTTGTTGAACACAAAAATGGCATCCAAGTACACAATGACACATTTTCCTAGAAAAAATTAACACTTAATTCATCAATCTCATGAATTTACTTGGAACATTATTTAATCCAAATGGCATAACTAGTCACTCATACAACCTTTCCTTCATCTTTAACATCAAATTCCATTCATTCCCCTCATAGATTCAGTATGGTGATATGCAATTTCTAACTCATTTTTAGTAAAGTACCTTACACCACTAAATTAATATATCATATCATCCATGCACGGTAATGGGAATATATAATTTATCATAATTTTGTTTATGTTACATGTTTTAGTGCACATGTACTATTCTCCATCCTTATTTGGTGTCAGTATTATAGGTATTGTGCATAGGCTCAATATTTCCATTTTAATCACATTTTTCAATAACTTGCGAACCTAACTTTTTAATTATTTATTCTCCATATATATCATCCTGTTCACAAAATTATTTGGAAATATTTTTGATATAATAAATTCCATTTGATGGCTGTTGTTCCTTAATGGAAATAACTATTATTTTAAATCATTCAAGATGAGGTCAACAAACTTATCCAAATATTTCACTTCACACATAAGTGTTTCATTTATATTCTCTTTGGATTCTACACCACTCTCTTGCACCATATTGACTATGAGCACTTAACATTCCTCCCCTCAACTTCTCTCATGAATTCATTTCTTGAAACCATCAACACTCTTATACACACATTATTGTTCCCTCTTTCTTACTAGTCATTAAAGGGACTCAAGATATACTTATCACCATCCATTTCTAATAAGTAATTATTTTATCACCCATAATGTACTAATTTGTGGTAAAAATACCAAGATATCCCCAAAATTACATGATAGACATCCATGGGCATAACATCACACCATAATTCATCCTAGTATGCACCTATTTGGAGCTTTACCAAACATTTATCATTGAATAACACTTGTTGTATCTTCTAAATCCATGAAAATTTATAGAAGTTTAGGAACAACACCTTTTTATATCCCAACTAATCAACCATTTATATGGAAACTATATTATCTATGCTACCACTATCTTCTATCATCTTGTAACACTTATCCCTAACATGCATATGGTTCTAAAGAGACTCTTTATTCAAACCAATTCTTTATCTTATCTTAGTAGATTAAATATAAATTTATTTAACATCATAACTTCTCCATTTTTAGTTTCCACTAACTACATAACAAACACAACATATTACTCATCTTATTTCACTATATGTACACCTATGCCTGTCCTTATATCAACTTCACTCTACTTTATGGCCATTCATAGGCTTAGTGGCTTGGTTGTCCCCACTATAAACATATCGTAGGAATGTTCTTCCCCTTCCTTTAACAAATTTTACTCTCCTTAAGTATTGGTAAAATCCACCCTCACGTGCACTTTCTTTTTATAACTGATGCATTCCAATTTGGTCCTAACTATATGCATTACTCTGTTACAAATTTTCCACCTTATGTTGATGGGTTTATTCTAGTGATTCATCTTACTCCTTACAAGAATATTGTTCTATCTTACACACTACTCTATTTTATCTATGATAACTTATATTATATGTTAATTTCCAACTAATAGGCTTCCTCAATGATTTATATCTAGGTTATGCTTACCTCATATTGAATCCCAAAGCACAATATATTTAGATATCACGTGACCTTTTCCTTATCCACCTCATTATGACTAGACCTAATAGGTGTGTTATAAAACTCTTTGTCTACTCTTTAACCGACATCACCTTTTTTTAAGGTTTTGGATTCTATTTAATAAATCTATATTATAGTCTTTGAATAAGAATTTTCCTTTCATTTTGACAATCATCCTATCCCAGCTTATTATATTATCATTTACTCTTCTACTCCATTCATTCTAACTTCCCTCCACCATATCACTACATGTCCATTTCAATTCATTTTTTCCATGTTGATGCATTGGGGGTAAAAAATATACTCATACTCAAATTACTCTTCCATGTCATTAATCTAATTGACAAGTTATTCTGGATTTGATCTCCCATAAAAGTAAGGCAAGTCTATCTTCTCACCCTTTCCAACATAAAATAAATATATCAAGAGAATTTCCTCGCTGGATTCATTATACTTCTTTGCATATTATCTAATTTTATCACCTTTAACCTCTTTGGCATGATTCCATTCTCCTTCACAATCACTTTCATAATTTATTGGGATGAATCCTTGTCATTAGTCCTCCTCAAAAACATCTAGGTGTGTCTACACAATATACTACATGTCCAAGACTTCATTGAGTATGCCTAATATTCTTTAAATTATGTCTCCTATGCTAATAGATCTCTTTGGTGGCATCCTTTCCTCTCAAATGACAAACTAATGTTATAATACCTATGCTTGCAATCTTACATAGGTAATATCCTTCACACTTAAAAGTTTTTGAAAACTACTTTGATACAAGTTATTTCAACCCCATATATGGATTCCCATTGAAGAGAAGATAATCCATGTAGCCAAAGGTCCTCATATAAACTTACATAATTTCAATAAATCTAGAGTGTTATATTCTTTAAGTGAAAAAAATACATACATTTTCATTTAATAAGAGTTATAAATTTATTGCAATGATGTTGCATTGAGCTACCTAAGCGTAAAAGGCTCATAATTTATCACTCTAGCCTTGAACTATTCTAGAGTATCCTTATTTATCACTCTAGAGTATCCTTATTTATTCCACATACATCTATCAAATGGTCTTCCTGATTCATTATTTCCTTATCTCTATCTCTAAAGTTAGCTTCCTACCAACTAATTCAACTATAATATTAAATGTTTGATAAAATGTCTAGGCCAAACTGATGATTGATAATTCAAATCTATTTTGTGTAGAAAAAATTACAACTAATATATATGTATACATTTATTTATGGTTCCCACCTTTAATGTTGACATACGCTTAATTCAAAATTTGGTCATTATGATGATGTGGCATCGAGGTTAGACATGTTTACTTTCAATAAATGTTTGTGTCGATCTATAAATTTGTGTTATAATAATCCTTCTATGTATATGCACTTTGGGTTTTCCTCTTTAACTTCTTTCAAAACATATGTGCCATTGTTTAATGATAGATATCCTTATTTGTTATGGTACACTTGAGTGCTTCAAAAAAAATACTTAACTCCAAAATTATGGAAGATGGTTTTTTCCCCTAGATGCTCATACATTAGATCCCATTAAAGGTAAAATTTAATCTTGACATTCCCATGTTCGAAGGAAAAATTAATAGTTTATAATTGGATGCTTGGATTTGATATCTTAAGGAATAATTCTCAATTAATCAATTTATTAATGCTTAAAATATCACCTTTACCATGTTGACGATGCCCATTTTGGTGCTTCACTAGGAATACTTTTAACATGTACTGTGTGCAAGATTGTATTTGAATTGAGTCTTGGAATTTTTTTTTTAATGCACCGAAGGAGGATTACTATCCTCTCTGTAATTTTTAGGATGAATACATCAAGTTCCAAAAATTAAACCATTATAAGGAATAGTTAGTTGAAAAATACACAAAGGAGTTCCATGAATACACTGCATGCTTATGTGAGAACTTGATTGGACAATATAAGGTGATGAAGTACATCAATGGAATTCCAACATATATCCATATGAAGATAGTTTTTTTTTAAAATTTTGACACTCTAGGAAATCTTATCACAAATTCCCCAAGATGAAATCCAAGGTAAATTTAATTAGTGTCTCACCTATTCATTTATGAGTAATATCCATCATGCATAAAAATCCTCATCTTAGTCCCTTGCATCAATCAAGATGATTTTTATGATGCAGAGAAAGCTAAAAAGGTTACATAAAATACAAAGGATCCTTAACATTATAAAAAATGTGATAATATTTTTAGAGACAAGTTTTTCCATTGACATCACTCACATACCCATGATGAATTTGAATGGTGTACACAACAATCCTTGCCAATGTAGTATAAATATTTTCCCATGCAAACATATGTCATTTACCTATATGTCACTTGTCTAAGTACTAGTACCATTTCCATAGACACCTTGTATTATTGATAATACCTATTCCACATCAAGTGTTGGGTGAAATATTGGTATATTAATTCAATCATTGAATACATTTGTATGATTAAGATGCCACAATCAATACAAACACAAAAAATTAATATAGATGTAAAATATCACTTATTCAACCTCTTAAATTTATCTAAAATGACTAAAGTCACTTTAGGCTCTGAGAAATTTCATAAACTTTTCTTATACATGATTTTTTTTGTTACTCATGGTCCATACAAAGACACATGCACAAAGAAAGTAGGAATTGGCAGTGCACACATCACAATCAACATCATAATAGTATAATATTTATAAGTTAATAAAGTAACACAATGGAGTCTTCACAATTATCGAGCATCTTATGATATGTTGTGTATTAAATACTACATATATTTGGTTTTAGAACCCCATCTTCAAAATAACCATCTATATTGTAGATAAATTTAAGATAATAATGAAGTTTGGTGTTAATTAAAAGAGCTACTTGATCAAGGTAATATAAATCCTAACTTCTCTCCTTGAATGATTTAAATAATATTTTCACCCAACAAGGTTATGTATTTGTTTCTTTTTATAGACAATTAAGCACACAAAACAATCATGGTGAAGAATCAATAGCCATCATTTTTCATTGACAAAATTTTGGGTGAACTACAAGGTGTGCATTAATTCACCAAGATGGACCTAAATTTAGGTTACCACCTTGTTCAAATACATTTTAAGTATTTATGGAATACAAATTTTAAGACACATGAAGGACTATACATTTTTAATGCATTTTTCTTGACTAATACAATAACAACATTCACACACTTCATATATGATCTAATTATGTCATTCCTTAACTCATTCATCTTCACTTACCTATATGACATCAACATATGCCAAAAGACTTAAAAGTATCATTTGGAGTGCATCTTACACATCTTAAACACCTTTTACAAACATAAGTTACATCCTAATTTAGCAAAGTGTACTTTTAGCATTGTGTATATCTAGTACATAAGTTACATAATTGACTATGATAAAATTCATATAAATATATAGAATATCAAAGTGATATAGTATTTGGAAACTCCACACATCTCACTAAATTAAGGATTTTTTATGGACTTGAAATCTTCTACCAATGTTTTCCCTAGTTTCTTCCACATATCATGAACTCTTGGCCAGATAACACATCCCAAAACCATGTTTCATTAGACTCATGTACAATAGTTTTATTTTAAGGATCTTAATAAAATTTTTTATGAAACATATTTATTTATAATGCTTAAAATTTTGCACTCAATTTAACTTCAAATTAATGCATCTGACTATGCACTCAACATAGCACTAAGGTAGCATAGAGATCTAGTTGCATACGACTCAAAGTGGTTAAGTGACATGGTTTAAAGATATTCAAACTATGAGAAAGAGTTATACTCTATAATATAAGGAGTTAAAAAATGGTACAACAAAATCTTGAGAAAGGAGACATTTATCCATTATAATCATAAGCCACCTTAGTTTCTATAAACATAAATAAAGTTAGATGATTTTCACCATATGAAGTGGATGAATTACATGTAGTAGTTCCATATTTTGATCAATCAAAGGAAGGTAAAGGATAAAAATGTCACAAATTTACTTATCATACTATCGATTCATGTGATCATCACATTGTTAAACATTCATAGACAAAAATTTACATATTGGGTATTCCTCTTCTCACTTTACTATGACTTCATAGATACTTACACTAGCCTCACAAAATATAAACAAGATTGAGAGTTCTAACTATCTATACATATTATCTAAAATATTTGACATCATGTTTTTTTAGGTGGTGAATATTTATAAAGACTCATTTAGGAGGTGAACTACACCATGACATTGAGACACTTTAGCATGACAAAGACTCTAAGTGAATTATAGTAATACTTTTTTTGGATGAAAATGTGCATATACATGGAGTGATAGATAAAGTATTGCATTCCTTATTTAATTTTAAAACACATGAATAGAAATATTTGAATTTACAAACCTCTATTAGTTCCATCTTGGCCATGATAATCTATCAACATGCATATCATGATGGGGTTTCTTATGACAAAGTGCCAACATGACATTGTGTTCATTGTAGTGAAGAGGTTTTTGAAGATGGATATAGTTATTTATTACAAAAAATAAATCAATGTATATGTCATTACATAATCTTTATTCAGTTGATCTTCAGTGTTGACATGGTTAGAGATGTTTAGGGATGAGTATAGTTATGTGAACATGTGAAAGAGGTGCCTAAGATGTTATATATGCTTTGAGATCTTGTGTGCATGAGTGGAATTCATCTAGTTGACCATAGTTTTCATTTAGACACTTTGGGTCCAATGGCAAAAAATATGAGTAGGCAGTTTGATGACATCAACATTATAATGTGGGAATGAGTCAAGGGTACTTGGTTATATGGTTGTGACCAAAGTAGTCCCTCATTTTTATGCACTATATCTCAATTCATGCATCTAGGTACAGTCAAAGATATCAGGGTGCAAAGTTGGATTTTAAGATAGATTTCACTATTTTCCCATACTTAGCCAAATTTTCAAAGTGGCCAAAAAGAGCTGAGTAAGCATGTTGATGAGGTCAATGCTCACATGTGTGGATGATTAAATATAAGGTGATCATATGGGTTTGCTAAGTTTTGGACATAGTCTATTTTAAATACTTTATAGATCATACAATACAACACGTCAAAAGATATATATGTGTAAAGTTGGGCTCACAGGTAGATTGACTATGTTTTCCCATATTTAGCCAATTTTGTAGTGTGGTAGAAAGAGCCAAGTGAGCATTTTTATGGTGTTATATCTTGCATGTGTGAAGGTGTAAATATAATTTAATCATATGGGTTTGTTTATTTTTTAAAAGATATCATTTTCACTAGATTAGAGATCATGTGTTGAAGCATGACAAAAGTTATGAATGATCAAAGTTGGCCTCCCAGGTAGATTTAGAAATGGTTAACTCTATTATAGAAGTTTATGAGAAGGAATATTAGTGGAATTATATATCACACACATGAGATTTATAGGAGTAGTGGGTCATATGGTTGGATTCTCCTATGGAAAGAGATAATTTAGTCTAACTTTAAGATCCTATGTCAAAGCGTAAAAGAAGTTATTAAGGTGTAAAAATGGCTTCTCATGCATATTAATAGGGTCCCTATAGTCATTTTTGAATGTGTTAAAACTCAAGCAAGATCAATGTTGCATGATTACTCTAAGGATTTAGGAAGTAGTAAGATGAGGATAGGTACATGATGTTTAATGTCTAATAAAAGGTATAGGATAAGGATCCAATGGCAAGTGAGAATTCATAAAAATGACCGAATGGTGAGCCTTGATCATTAAAGTCTTGACTGATCTGAAAAAATTGATAGAGCATGTTGAATCAAAGTTACTAGATTACATGAGGTGAGGTCAAAGTGATATAGGTTTAATGATTGAGACTTGGATGATGGAGCATATTTGATCTGATGTTGAGATGACACAAGATGCAAGTAAAGTTTCCAAAGTTTAAGTATGATCGTTGCCATTTGAATATTTGAATTTGTGAAGGAAAGACTAGTGTCTAGTCTTAAGTCCATATATTTTAATAGAAGTCAAATTTTCTATTATAGTAACAATAAAAGTGGTAGAGGAATCCAAGATGCATCTTGTTATATGAATTATAAGATCTGAAAGCTTGTATAAACATAGATATTGAGATCCAAAGTTGAATGTGTTTTCATATATGTTCTAAAAGTGACCCAAGAAGGATATTAAAGCTCATGTAGTAGTTGTTTTGATGTTTCATGGTTAATTATATGTTGAAGAGTGTTGTATACTCCATGATAATGATTTGTGTCTATTTTAAAGGTTTGTATAATTGTATGAAGCATGAACAAAGGTTTTAAAGTTGACTGTGTTTTCATTAATAATAACTGTGTACAGAGAAGTGATTAAACTAAGTAAAATTTAACAAACAAGTGTTTTGGCATCTATGATTATTTAAGGATGTCTTAGGGGACATATTGAGTGGACCTATGTGTTTATAATTGGTCTTGTGTTCTTATTATGCTTGAAGAAGTGTCAAAGAGATGAATGGGTCTCCATAGGACCTAACAGTGACTTAGGCCTGTTTTAAAAGGGGCCTATGCTTAAGTGTGACCCATGTGACATGCCTTAAGGGTGAAGGAATGTTTTGTGGCCAATAAGGAGATAGTATGGGCATGATAATTCATGATTGATCTATATATGGTGGAATCAAATGTGTTGGTTTCTAAACTTATAAGTGAGATATTGGAGAGAGGCTTATGTGTGTGGTTTATGGAGTGAAGGATAGGTAGAGTGCATATTAGTGAAGTTAATGAGTAGAATAGTTGTTTGAATATGTGTATGACCTATATGTCATGTTACTAATGATAATATAGTGTTATTTCAGTGTGATGTTGTGCAAAAAGGTATGAGTGTGCATTGTAGCATGCCTATGTGAGATGCTTGTTTGAGAAAGAGAGAAAGGTTATGCAAGGGTCAGATAATCAAGAGATCCATCATTATGTGTTGTAGACATCATTTCTAAGGTGGAAGTGTTCATATAAAAGAGGGTATAAAATATTTGATCTTCTTTTGGGGTAGTTTCTCCTTGTAAAATAGTGTTTCACTTAAAGACCTTTGATCTAAAGGACTTGATCAAGGTTGTAGGTCTGAAAGACTTGGATAAAGGTTCCTAATCAGAAGGACTTGTTCAGTCTCTTTGTTTTTAATCATACTATAATATAGTATTCCATGTGTTTGTAGGCTTGAGAGTGGTTTTTATTCCTCAATAGGGTTTCCCATGTAGATCTTGTGTTATTTATGTGATCTTGCATTATGTTCATTGTTCACTGTTATGAATGATTGGTATGCTTCATGAATTATTATTTTGATAACTTAAGTATTTTCAAGGATTTGGAAATTTAATGTGATTTTTTGCCACCACTGATTCACCCCCCTTAGTGGATTTTACTTCTAATAATTGGTATTAGAGAGAGGTCCTTTGGTAAAACCTTAACAACTTGAAGGTTATCCAAGGTATAATGGCTAGTCAAAATGTGCAAAGTGGTTTCTTGACTAAGTAAGCATCAATGTTCAATGGATCTAATTATGATTTTTGGAGTGCCAAGATGAGGACATACATTATGTCTCTAGAGTTTTATGTATGGAAATATGTTGTGGATGGTTATGTTATTACTACTATTCCTCCATCTAGTGTTGCAGACAAGAAGCTATTTGAGAATAACTCCAAGGAAATGAATGCCATCACTTATGGTCTTATATAAAATGAGTTCACCAAAGTAATTCATTACAAATTTTCCAAGGAAATATGAAATAAATTGAATACTATTTTTGAAGGATATTAAAAGGTTAAGCTTGCTAAGCTGTAGACTCATAGAAGGTAATTTGAAGGTCTCAAGATGAATGAATAATATACTATGGCATACTTTTTGTAGAAAGTTGATGAGGTTGTGAACATCATCAGAGGTCTTGGAGAAAATATTGAAGAGACTAATATTTTTCAAAAGGTATTAAGGTCTCTATCCCCCAAGTTTGATCTAAAAGTGTCTGTTATAGAAGAGAGACGTGATCTTACTCAGTTAAAGATATATCAATTGCATGACACCCTTATTACCTATGAGATGAATAAGAATGATGATATACCTCCAAAGAAGGAAGCAACTTTCAAGACTGAAATGTAGACAAATAAGAAGTTCTAAGGTAAGAAACTCAATGAGTATGACATTCATGATATAGATGAGGATGAACTAATTACTTTGATTTCAAGGAAATTGAGAACATGTTTAGGAAAGTATAAAGGTAAGATACCTTTCAAATGCTTCAATTGTGGTGAGATAGGACATTTTTCTAATAAGTGCCCTCATAAGTATAAGAAAGATGTTGATAAAGAGCATGATCAAGATCATGATGATATCAAGAGATATTTCAAGTCTAATAAAATCAATAAGGGATTTAGAAGGTTTGATAATAAGAAGAAATACTTCAAGGACAAAAAGAGTCTATACACCAAATAAGATTACATCTCATCAAAAGATAGTGAAGATAATGTCTCAGAATATGATCATGAAGATGATGGTTCTGATAATGATGAAGCTTTGTTCATGGATAAGGAAGAAAGTTGATTACATCAAAAGTTTTCTACTTGGAGTGATTTAGATGATGATGATGATGATGATGAGGTGGACTATGAGACTACACTAGTTAATGCTCATGAAGAATTAAAGATTGAGAAGAAGATCAATAATAAGATGAAATCTAAACTCAAGGAATTTGTATAGAAATTAAACATATTTGATGAGAGAAATGATGAAGATGCCAAGGAGCATGAAGATATGGTCAAACATATCAGTTGTTAATTATAAATTCTATCTACAACCCTAAAAGTTAAAGAAGATTAATGTGCAAGGTATGTAATTGAAAAGAGTCATTGAAATATGCATTAAATAAGGTATCTAGTAAGGTAATGTCAAATGTGAGATTTGAAAAGAGCTTAAGTGATCTAGATAACATTCTAAATGATAAAAATCTTGTAAGTGATAAGACTAGTCTTGGATAGAAAGAACCTAAGACTACAACTCAAAATAAGATGAAGACTAATGTGAATAAGGTGGATCAGCCTTTGAAGACAAATAATTAGACAAAGAATGGAGGTGTTAGTAGAATAAAGACAATTTAGATCAAATAACCAAATGCTATGAGGTATGCAAATTTTAATGGTTACTAATATACTTGTAATCAGTTTGGGCATAGAGCTAGAGAATGTAGAAGACCTGCTAAGAATGAATTTTCTTAAAATTATGATGGGGGTCATCAGTCGAAAGGTGTAAGCAAAGTTGAGTTCCTCAACTATCATGATGTTGGACACTTTAAAAAAAAAAATCCACTTAAGGCAATATAAGATGATTTTCCTTCAAGAGATATTGAGTGCTACTGTTGTTATGAACTAGGACACATTGCAAGATATTTTCCAAATCTAAAAAGGTAGAAAGAGATTTTTGCAAAAAGTTTGGTGTGATTAAATTATGAATAGAGAGGTCACATTTCTAGATTATTCATGAAAAGTCCTACAAGATGGAATAGGTTTTATCAAGATCTTAGAGTGAAATAAAGAAGACAAGTTAATACATGGAAACCAAAGGTGGTAACTATGAGTCTTGATGAGACTACAGGTCTAAGTAATCTGTTTGCTATGGTGGAGAATGCTTCTAAAGTTGAAGATTCACAAGAGGTCTAATTATTTGCTTATGTTGAGAATGGAGAGACTAAGCTCAAGAGGAAGACCAAGGCACTCGTTGAGGCTAGTTATGAGGTATGTATGGATCCAAGTGAACATCCTGCTATTGTTGAACAAGTATCTAGTGATGAGGATCTGAGTTACAAGGAACATTATTGAAATAAAAGGGTATGTAATGAATATATATTATCTCCATGTATTGTAAATTCAATCATTAAATAAAAGGAGAATGTTGTAGTGGATGAGGAAGTTATTTTTCTTAAGCCAAATAATAATAATAAGAACTATAAGTTTTAGATGATCAAGGAGGAGAAGGAATATGAGGAGTTGTGGGAAACTCTTGGTTACACACCATGGTAGAGATTAATGGTATAGAGGAGGTCTCTATTTATGCTTCTTAAGAGACTCATTTTAGTGGAGAAGCAAGTTTGTATGCTCAAATA
>JARHVA010001704.1:3160000-3175766 GCA_037957365.1 Torreya grandis
TCTAAGATAGACTTCACTATGTTCCCATACTTAGCCAAATTTGCAAAGTGGCTAGAAAGAACTGAGTAAGTATGTTGATGAGGTCAATGATTGCATGTGTGGATGATTCAAGATAAGTTGATCATATGGGTTTGTTCATTTTTATACCTAATTTATTTTCAAAAATTTCTAGATAATGTGATATAGCACATCAAAAGATATATATGTGAAAAGTTACATTCCTAGGTAGATTGACTATATTTTCCCATACTTAGACAATTTTGTAGTGTGGTAGAAAGATTCGAGTGAGAATTTTGATGGTGATATATCTTATACATGTGAAAGTGTCAAGATAATTTTATCATATAGGTTTGTTTAATTTTTAGCGTAGATCATTTTCACTAAATTTGAGATCATGCACTAAACTAGGGTAAAATTTATAGATGATCAAAGTTGGCTTCTCAGGTAGATTTGGACATGGTTGGATCTATGATATAAGTTTATGAGAAGGCATATTAATGGAATTATATCTAGCACATGTGATATTTTCAAGAGAATTGGGTTACATGGTTAGATTGTCCTATGAAAGGAGATCATCTGGTCCAAATTTGAGATCCTACATCAAAGCACAAAAGAAGTTATTGAGGTAAAAAAATGGCTACTCATGCATATTGACAGGGTCCCCATACTTAAGTCATTTTTGAATGTTTTAAAGCTCAAAAAAGATCAACAGTGCACAATTGCTTTAAGGAATTAAGAGGTAATGAGATGAGGATAAGTGCATGATGTTTAACATCTAAGAAAATTTATAGGATAAGGATCTAACGGTGAGTGGTAATTTGTATAAATGATCAAATGGTGAGCATTGATCGTTAAAGTCCTAATTGATCCACAAAGATCAACAAAGCACATTGAGTCAAAGTTCTCATATTACATGAGATGAGGTCAAAGTGATAGAGGTTTAATTATTGAGCCTTGGTGCCTATGTGTTAAAGATAGATCAAAATAGATGGAGTGTATTTGATCTAATGCTAAGATGATATGAGATGTGAGAAAAGTTTTCAAATTTTAACTATGACCATTGCCATTCAAAAATTTTAATTTGTGAAGGAAAGACCAGTGTTTAGTTTTTGGACCATAGATTTTGATAGAATTAAAATTTTCTATTTTAGTAAAAATAAAAGTGGTAGAGTACTCCAAGATAAATCTTGTTATATGGACTAGAAGAACTAAAAGTTTGTACAAATAGATATTAAGCTCCAAAGTTAACTATGTTTATGTATATGTTATTCGAGTGACCTAAGAAGGATATTTGAGCTCATGTAGTTATTGTTTCTATGTTTCATGGTTAATTAGATATTAGGGAGTATTGTAGACTCCATGAGAATGCTCTATGTACATTTTGAAGGTTTGTCCAATCATATGAAGCATGAATAAAGGTTTTGAAGTCAATTTTGTTTTCATTAATAATGGAAGAAGTGCTTGAGCTACTTAGACTTTAGCAAATGAGTGTTTTGGCATCTATGATTATTTAAGGATGTCCTAGGGGACATAAAGAGTGGACATATGTGTTTGTAAGTGGTCTTATTTTCTTATTATGCTCAGATAAGTGTTAAAGAGCTGAATGGGTCTCCATATGACCTAAAAGTGACTTAGGCCTATTTTGAAAGGGGATTGTGCTTAAGTGTGATCCATGTAAAATGACTTAAGGGTGAAGGAATGTTTTGTGGTCAAAAAGGAAATATTTTGGACATGATAATTCGTGATTTATTTATATATGGTGGAATCAAATGTATTAGTTTCTAGACTTATAAGTGAGACATTGGAGAGAGGGTTGTGTGTGTGGTTTGTGAAGTGAAGGATAGGTAGAGTGCCTTTTGGTGAATTTAATAAGTAGAATAGTTGGTTGACTATGTGTATGACCTATAGGTCATGTTCTTGATGATAGTATATTGTTCTTGTAGTGTGATGTTATGCAAAGAC
The DNA here is from genome assembly GCA_037957365.1 of Torreya grandis. Lineage (NCBI taxonomy): Eukaryota > Viridiplantae > Streptophyta > Pinopsida > Cupressales > Taxaceae > Torreya > Torreya grandis. The sequence continues at coordinate 3,161,963 of JARHVA010001704.1, forward strand.
GTCTGAGTGTACATTGTAACATGCTTATGTGAGAGGCTTATTTGAGAAAGAGAGAAAGGTTGTGCAAGGGTTAAATAATTAAGAGGTCCATCACTAAGTGTTGTAGACATTAGTTTCAAGGTTGAAGTGTTCATCTCAAAGAGGGTCTAAAGGATTTGATCTTTCTTAGGGGAAGTTTCTCCTTGTGAAATAGTGTTTCACTAAAAGACCTTTGATCGAAAGGACTTGATCAAGGTTGTAGGAAGGACTTGGTCAAAGGTTCCTGATCAGAAGGACTTGATCAGTCTCTTTGTTTATGATCATATTATAGGATAATACTCTATGTGTTTACACATTTGAGAGTGGGTTTTATTCCAAAATAGTGTTTCCCACATAGATCTTGTGTTATGTATGTGATCTTACATTATGTTCATTATTCACTACTATGAATTATTTGTATGCTTCATGAATGATTGTTTTGATTACTTAAATATTTGCAAGGATTTAGAATTGAATGTGATTATTTCCCATCATTGATTCACCCCGCTCTTAGTGTATTATACCTCTAAAAGGATGGACATTTATAAAATTTTAACTACATAATTATTCATCTTTTATGAATATACAACATGCCTAAAACATCCAACATTCCTATGATAGTGGGCTTCATAACTCTATGGGGAATAGTCCTTTCTAGACACATTAGTGCATATCGAGCCCCAAGTCACATTAGGTTATTTAAATAATAATTATGAAGTTTGATATGACCCTAATTTCATCCCCTTTTCAAATAAATGTGTGATTTAATGCATTCAACACTCAATCAAGGCATATTGAGCCTAGAATCAAATTATTTTATTATAATTAGGTTTGGGGGGCTTAATATACCCTAATTACATACTCATTTAACCAATAAAGTGAATGGTTGTATGGGTCACTCAATTAGGGCATATTGTTTCTATAATAACATTAGGTTATTGCAATCATGTTAGATTAAATATGGAAACAAATTCAAAATTTGGGAGACCCCACTATCAAACCCCAAATACAAACATAAAGTCACAAATAAAGTTAATCGAATGTCTTAAATTTAGTCACCCAATGTAAAATTTAAAAAAACCCAAAAATTATCTCTAAATAAATCCTAAAGTCACCCATTAAGACATGCAAATTACATAATATACCCAAATAAGTCACCGTAAATTCACCCTAATATTACCTAATAAACTCATGTGTTTTAAAGACAACAAAATGTCTCCCTCTAGATATGCCTCCATCATGTGACTTAAGATTTGAATTAAGGGTTCTAATTTCAAAAAATAAAAGCCTAGGTGACTTTAAAAAGATAATTTAAATGGTTTAAAAGTCTTAGTGTGTATGATAATCCATGTGTCAATATACTCTTTATACTCACTATCTCTAAAAAAGGTGAGGTTTGTAAATTTTTTTTTATTAGACTTAGAACTCCTAGAAAAACATCATAAATGAATCCATTAGGCCCAAAAACCTAAAAAATAGCCATTGGTTTTCCCAAAACCAATACCAAGCGTAAAAGCTACACCTAAAGAACCTTATGTTTAATACTAAATTTCCTTAAAATGACTAAGTACTAATCAAATTAGATTTTGAAACATTATCTTCTAAATGGTAACTCTTATACCTCTAGAATCAATTTTAGAAGACCCAAAGGGGTTCTAATTTATAATATTTATTAAAATAAAATTTTTAATATAAGAATATAAAATTTAATATAATGTAAATGTAAAATTATACTTAAATGTTTATTTTACTAAATATGAAACTATTATAAACATATAAAACACTATGAAGTCCAATTTAAAGTGTGTGCACCCTTTGCACTACATAATGAGCCTACCCTTTCTAATAGACAATGTGTATGCCTTTTAAAAAATATCTTTTTCCCTTTACACTGCTCAAGGCACACAACCTTTATAGAGGGTGTGTACCCTTTGTTTTTAATTTTTTATAATTTATTTTATTTACCTCCAAGATATCGATGGTTTTAGGATTGAAGGATCTAAACCTAAACTAGACTATCCAACATGACTTTTGTTAAATTTATAAGTTTTTAATGCTTTACAAGCATGTTTAAGCAGGTCGATTTATTTATTTATTTTTAGAGGGGAAAAAATAGTTTCTAAATATATTATCTACACATAATTATATATGCTTTAAAAAAAAATAATTTTATGATGTTGAAGTCAAATGTTTTGTTCATAAACTTGCGATTTCATTTTTTCCAACTTTATTGACTTGTAAAATTAATTAATAAAATAATAATTGAAAAATTAGTAAAAATATTATAAATAATATTCATCATTGTATATATATCCCTTATGTTATTTCATACAAAAAATTATTTGTTTACTCCAAAAATGTGGATCAATACCCATACAATTGAGTTATTTGTTCAAAAATTTCCCATGTCATTATCATATGTGCATCAATTATGCATAATATTATCATCTTGGTATTAAGATACATTATATATTTAAAATGACACAATTCATCTTATTACATTATCATAGAATTATTTGACCAAGTGTCTCTAAAAGTCTCTCTAATTTCAAGTATTACTAGTTTCAAAACAAAAGTGGCCACTTAAGACCACCCTTTTGTCCCTCATTTCCTTACACATAACAAAAAATGTAACTCATGCTACATTTAATATTATTCCATTCCTTCAAGAATATATAAACACAAATATTATGATTATGTTATTAGATTTTGATGTCAAATGCATTCCTTCATCTACCAACCATCCGATCTCGAACTGTAGTTTTTTTTAATCCCAATACCCTTTTAAACCTCTCAAAGATAATATAATCCATAATTATTTTAAATAATTTAATTATATTTTTTATTTAGATACTTATTTTTACTTATTTTTTATTAATGTGATATAAATTAAGTAAAATTAGGGTTAATTCAGATTGTGTAAAATATATCAATAACATACATATCTAAATTGAAAATGGAATACATTGATATTTCACTTAGACAATTTAAATTTGAAAAATAAAAAAGGAGAGATATGTATTTATATATTATTTCACTCATAATATTTTTACTAATTATCAAAACATTGCATATGCTCTGTCACTTCTCATATAAGAAAATAATGGATCAAAGCTTGTTTGGATGTTGTTAGTAAATTGTGATACCTAAAATATATGGTATTTTTATATATTTTCCACAAGTTTCTTTGTATGATTTTTAGGTGATTCTCTCTTCATTCTCTTACACCTATTCATATAGAGGATTCTTTCAAGTGCACTAAGCTTCGGTCTTATGTGTGGATCTTTAATTTCCTTATGCTTCCATCTAAACCCCTAATTATGATTTTGACCACATGATGACCCTTTAAAAATGAGTTATAATTTTGGGTTGGACATATCCAACAATTATAGACTAAATGGATAAGTGTTTCATATTTTTTAGTAATCTAAAGAGGAATAAAATGACACATAGTTCTCCCACTTATGTTTTGTGTGTGTGAGGGGATGATCAATGTAGAATACAATGTAATTTTTTAATTTTGACACTTGGAACCATGTAACTTTGAATTTAATTTGTATTCACACTCAAGTATAGGGTTTATCCATATCTATGTTTTAAAAAATTTATTCCTTTATGATAATATATCAAAATAGTGTTAATTAATTTCTCAAGTTTTTTACGACTTGCCTAAATATCCATGTTGTGACCAAAATAGATAAAACCTTAGGATTGATTTGTATTTATATCTATATCTTCACTATCTATTTTTATTACCAAACCATGAAATATGTCTAGGATAACTAATGGATGCTCGTGAATTTTAAAAATAATTGTTGAGTTTTCTTAGGCACTTCTAATAAAGGTAAACAACTATGATAACTACACCAATCTAGCTATTATTAGTATTTTCCTAGGAGTGAAATTTTGTGATATGAGATATGAAGAATGTATATGTAGTATTATGGAAGGTTATTTTAAAAACTAGTTGATCCTAAATAAGTTTATCTACCAAATAAGTTATTTTCAAGATAACGAGTGGAGGAAAGAGTACAAAAGTTTCAAATGTGCATGCAATAACCAAGTATGTCAAAGTGTTTCAAATTTTATGTTTACAAAGTTTCTAATACCAAATTTATGTGTCTAAAAGTTCCCATATCTTAATCTATTATTTAAAATACTAAATTAAATTCATAAAATAATAAATTCAATACTTGTAATAATAGAACTTGGTGTTGACAAGTATACCCTAAGTGTAGAATTTTTTCCTTTAAAACCTACAAGAAAACATGTATATGTCAACATATTCTCAAGATAATAAATATGAAATAATATATATCCTTGAGCCACATGAATTTTAAAATCCAATGGATGAATACACTTATGGGTACATGAGCCAAGATGCCACATGTTGAACTTATCTATAAAATACCATGGGGTGATCATGACCCATGGAAATGAAACTATTGAAGATGTTAGTTGATGAGTGTAAATTACTCAGCCACTATTGGAGGAGAGATAAAATCTTAATGACAAATAAACCTCAACTAAAATGTTATGGATATTATAGTTTTTCATTTTTGAAACCCCAAAACTAGGTTTGTGTGTCAAATTGGAACCTCAAAATAGGTTTTTATGTAAAAGTGGGACCCTAAACAAGGTTATTATGTCAAAGTGTGACCTCAAAAAAGGTTCATATGTAAAATTATCAACCACTGGAGACATATTATATACTCAAATTACTTATGTAGTTCCATCATACCCCACCAATCCTTAATATATAAAGTAATAAAGTATTTGCATGAACATAATCTATGCCCCAATATGGTCCACCATCTATAGAATTCATATAAAGTGTAAATATTTTATTATTAAAATGTCAAATTATGCCTCAATTATTCCTAAAAATCATGCATAATATCTTATATATGTCATAATATACTCAATCTGACCCATCTAAATCACATAATCTATCTCAAAATATTAACTATTTATCTATCATAACCTGAATATCTAAGAAAATCTCACTATATTCTTCCCTTTTTATATAAGGGATGAATCTTATGAATCACTCATCTCAAAAGAAAGAGTTTTGAATAGTATGCATTATAGAAAATTATAATCATGTAAAGTACATTTAAAAACATACTAAGATAGTCATTGAAATATTTGATCATTCAATAATGTATTAAAAATTTAATCCAAGGCAATGGGAATACAAGTGTCAACATATAATAGATATATTAATTAAACACACAGACATAAGAGTCATAATAGATGCATGATATATATCAAGGCATCACACATAATATAAATCATAACACCAACACCATAGTAATAATCATATATGTAATCATGCATGTGTGCACACACACACAATATCATGATCAAGAATCACATAATCATACAAGACATGACATGTCTATGACTCGACAAGGATACAACATGGACATGACTCAAACTAGAGGATTATATGACACAACTAACACATAATGTGACAAAACACAATCAATGCAACCATATAATACCTAGTAAAACATACATAAATGATCAAGCAATGTCACAATAATCAATATAAATCACACATAAATTAATGTTAATATGCATTATCAATTAATGTCATCATCTAGTATAGCAAAACATAATATCTAAAGTAAATAAAAATCTATAAAGTATGAGTAAGAACAAGTAATGTATATTATTCTTCTATTATCAATTGACTAGTGTAAAAAGATAAAACATGATAAGTGTAAGAAGTTCCCCCCAACGTAGGCATGCCCCAAATGTAGTGAGGTTTCATGTGGGTGTAAGTAACATCATGCATTTATATGTCCATGTATCATATGTAACCTATATTTTTTGCATCTCATTCATGTATACCTTGAAAATGATGCACATAAAAAATAAATATTTAACTCATCATATATATGAAAAATAGCATAAATAAACTATGTACCAACAAATCATGTCATGCATAGGTCTTAGTTTTTATTTTTTTATTATTTAATTTAATTTAATTTATTTTTTTGGATTTATTTTTGTATTTTTTTATTAAATTTTATATTCCTAAGTTTGCATCTAGGGGATACCTAAGTGTAGACCTTGGGTATCTCAAAATATTTCTTATCTTTGGATATACACTCGTATCGAATATACATAAGTCATGATCACTAGATTTGTCACACTTAGGTGTGTTTGTCACATTTTATTTATCCCTCTCAAGATGGATATGGGATTGCATTGCATTTCTCTCAACACCATGTGTAGGTTTAATTTTCATTTAACCAAGTGATGCCACATCAATTATTATTTAATGTTTAACTTTTTTTTGAAAATCCTTTCCATATTTATAAATTGTAATTGCTTTTTTTCAAATTTTAATACAACACACTTATTTGGACCATCAACACTAGCTTTAATTTTTTCTAATCATTGTTGTCTAATTTTTGTGTGAAATTGTTCCATAGTATACATAAAAATATTAAAGTTCCATAAAATTTAGCTCATAAGCAGGAAATGTAATATGGCCTATTGAACCCTTGTAATAGATAGTGTGTTTTAGCTCATTTATTATGTGATTTAAATAATGTATCAATTGCACACATCATTTATTGGTCCCCTCTTATACATCAACTTGAACTTATTAGTGATAGGAATCTTCTATGAATAGTTAAATAGTTAATAATTTGCTCATGGATGCCTATAATTAATGTCAGTTTCACTTGAATGTTTTAATTATTTGGATTGGCGTGATCTAAATTAATTAAAACTAGGGATAATTCATATTATGTAAAATATATCAATAACATCCATATATAATTTTAAAATGGAATACATTAATATTGCACTTGGATAATTTAAAATTGAAAAAGAAAGAGGGGAAACATTTGCTTACCTTATTTATATATTTTTTCACTCACAATAGTTGTCAATGATTCTAAAAATGTTTTTTGTATGATCTATAACTAATCAAATCATAAAATAGTGGCTCAAACCCTTTTGGGATAGTACCACTAAATTGCTACACTTATAGTAGTTAATATTTTTTTTGCTCTACTATTAGAGTCCTTATATATCATGCAGGTATTTTATTCCCCAAACGCATACACTTTCACTTTTAGACTCTTCACTTTCATTTTCCTTCTCCTTTCATCCGAAATCCTAGTTATGATTTTGACCATAAGATGACCCTTGAAAATGGGGTTAGTAATTTAGGTTAGACATTCCCAAACACTCTTCTTTGAATGGTTGAATGTCATATATGTCTCAATAGTTTTAATAGGGCTTAAATCGTATGTATTTTTCCCACTTTTGTGTTTATGCATGCAAAATCATGAACAATCTATAATGTAATCTGATGTCTAGATTTTTACACTTGGCACCATGAAAATTTGGATTTCACTTGTATTCAAACTTGGTTCTAGGGATACTCATTTTATGTTTTTTAATATTTATATACCTTTATGAGAATGTCTCAAAATAATGCTAATCAATTTCTCAACTTTGCTAGGAATTGCCTAGATATCCAAGTTGTGAACAAGTGAGTAATAGCCTTAGATTTGATTTATATGTATAGTTAACTCTTCAATATTTATTTATATTACTAACCCATAAAACATGTTTGGACCAACCTATTAAATACTTCATAATTTGTAAAATAGTATTTAAAATGTCACAAACATTTTCTATGGAGGAAGACACAAATAGTAACCACAACTATCCAACAATTACAAGTACTATCATGGGTGTTAAAATTAATGATTTGATATATGGAGAATGTATTTGTAGGATTAAATAAGGTTTTTGTAAATATTAGACTGATACTAAATAAGTGTATATAGATAATAGAGTTGGTCAAGATAGTAGGTGAGTAGATGGATAGAGTGAAAGTGTGCACAAGATTCAAATGTATATGCAATGCCAAAGTATGCCAAAGTGTGCCAAAATTCATGTTTAAAAAGTGTATAATACCCAAATTTAGGTGTCTACATTGTCATACTTATAAATGAGACATCCACCTAATTTAAGGTTCACAATCTTATACATAGCCATGCACCTAATGTAAATGCACATGTAGCTTTGGATAATAAGAGAAAGACACCTCACATGATTCTTATAACTTATTCAAGTGGATAATGACATTTTATAATATTTTTTGAAGATCGAGATAATATATTTAATATATTAATATACTTGAACATGATTTAATTAGCACCATTCAAGATCCTAATCTTTAACATGTGCCAAAATATTACAATGACAATGCATCTTATAAATACCATAGAATCAAAGGGCATACAAAGAGAAAATGTAGTGATTTATGTAATAAAATATAAGACCTTTTAAATTTTGGCCTAATTTAACTTAAAAAATAAATACATAAGCACATTATGACCAATCAATTTGTAGATAAATAAATAACATTCACAAATAATAAAAATTAGATCTTAATGGTATATATTTTACACATGATAATGCATCAATTTGAGTTTACAATGATTATCTAGAGAAAATTATTTTCACATGAAACCTTTGGTCATTTTTTTATATAGGAATATAAAAAATAAATGGTTTTATGATAGATAACACATCTTAATTCAATATGTGTAGCCTTCCTTTCCTTCATGAACACATATATGGCATTTGAAATATAACAGATGTATCCCCTTATGTGATAGTGTTAATAACTATTAGATTAACTATGTATGTGGGTCCTAAATCATATTACTTTATTATATTTTATATCATCCTTATTTCATTATAGTTTTTAACTGGTAACTTCATGGTTAAAAATTATGAATGTAGTAGTGGATAGTACCAATAGTCAGATATGCTTAAATTTTAAAATGATAAAATTAATATTCAATAAGACATCATGAAAAAATAAGTAATTTTCAAACATCCTATAGTAATTTGGTCACATATCAACACAATATTAAAAACCACCATCAATGCCTTGAGAATTTAGATTTTGATAGTGGTGATTTGATAGTAGACTCTACATTAAAATTAGAAAGCATGTCTCCACTTCCTATTTATGACAAAATTTCAAGGATGAATTATATTATTGGATAGTGTTTCACCTTCTTTCTCATGAAATTCAACGTATACATATTTTAGTACTTATAAATCATACATTTCATGTCATGTTTATATTGTATTATTACATCTACCATTCTAGTTATTAAAACTATATCTCATTAAGTTTTAGTATATCCCATCATGACTCTTTGAGTTAAAATTATAATAGTCATACTCCCTTGACCTTCTTGGTCTGATCATCTACATCCTAAGATTTATTTATAACCTCTTGCAATAATTCACAACAAATCACCTACTATGAGTTCCACTACACTAAGACATATATAAACTAATACATATGATATTTAAGAAGTTATGATATTTTATTGAGCCCACTATCACCATATTTATATTTAGGATGATGATTGAGGTTATTTCAAAATAATTATTTATAATTTATTGTATTAATTCAAATAAACATACATACCAAGATTTAAACTATACCAAAGCATATAAATTAATACACATTTCTTTAAATAGGTTTTAGTAGTTCCTCTATCCCACTATCACCATATTTCTCTTTAGATGATTATTTAGGTGATCTCATCACTTATTATCATTTTTATGATATTTATACCAACTCATTTAACTCCCTTAGTCCATAATATCACTTTATAGATGATATCATCAGTTAGACATGCTTGCCTATCTCTTTTGATTCATTTATATTTCATTATTTTAATATAGTTGCATATTATAAAGAGCTTATTTTTTATGTGTTTTATTTTTCATGTGATTTCATCCCTCAATTTTATGTCATGCCTCATATTTTTATAGATTTGATATTTATATTTTCCCCTTCTCTTGTATTGACATAATTCTATCCCCTTAGTGTATCTTTCTTTCCATATTGCACTAGACCTTTTCATTTAATAATTATCCATGTTATAAACACATTCACATACTTTATAATGATGACAAAATATATTTATAACACTTCCATCCTAGTACACACCAAGCTCTAAAGGAAGGTATATGAAGGCATAAGTTGTTTGTGATCGTCCTCTTATTATTTATTCTCTATATTTTCACCATTAGATTTTATTTACACTTTGATAGTACTCTCTTGGTTCTTATTTTATGTGTCCCTTGGATTTATTTATGCATGATGTAATTAATTATATAAAATAGAAAAATGTATAAAATATAAAAAAATATTTTCATTTATCTTTGTCGATTAACACATATCATTTTTATTTTCCTATGCTATAATTTTTACATATACATGTTACACACATGATTGTCATGGTATTGTATAAGAGGGTGAGATGTAGGATATACATGTTATATATGATATTAGAGTTTTAGATGCTATTTGGATATTTTAATACCCACATCCCTAGAGGTATTGTCACATTGGTCATATGACTTACATTGTGGGAATATCTCTACAACATATTTCATGGTACTATCTTTCTATCTTTTCATTTATCATACATAGATATTTACATGGATTAAATATATCTTGTTCTTACCTACATCTTGTGTGTTATATGGATATATACATTGTATTATTACATATGACTATTAATTAGATGCATTGTAGATCCTTTTGTGTAACTTATGATCATTTGTTTTATTTTATAATATGACTTGGTGCCATATCATCCATGATACTACTTATATGTGTGCATTATTAATACATATTTCCTTCCTAGGGGAATATTCATATGTTGGGGCATGTTATTTATCCCTATATTTATTTTTCATTAGGGGAATTGTAAAATCAATTATATCTTTGAGCTTAATATCTATATATTAGCAAAAAATATTAAATTGAGGGACATTATTTTCCCCTCTCATTCTTAAGCATATTTACTATTTCTTTCCATTTCTATTAACACACTAACCTTCCTAAATCATTACTTACTACTAAGATTGGGCATTCATATATTTTAATATATATACATCTCCCATTACCTTTTAATGGAATCATACCCATTTAATCTACTCAATCTTCAGTGATCATCTATTACTTATATGGAGATTTATACACCTTGTGTCTTTCAATCCTATACCAATGAGCCCATATTCCCTACATCCTTCTTAAAAACAATCACATTATGGTTATCATAATTGATAAAAACATGATTATATCTTGTCCACATCAAGACATATATTTTATACTTTTTTTATTGAGGTTATGACTTACATATTTATATTAAGGGCCTCATAGCCACACATTAGTCATATGTTAATCACTTATTATATCTTATGGCTATGAGGGAATATTTATACTAATATAGTTTCATTACTTAGGATTATACCCTTTGCCTTTGGGGGCATCATACCCATACCCATTATGTGAGCCTCATTAATTATATTTATACCTATACATTTCTATTTGAGGTCTCATACCCACACATTCTCGATGTATTTTACTTGATCTTATATTGTATATATTAGGACATTAAATTTATCCTACATACACCTAAACCCATCATGGTTATTTCATATGATTTAAATGCTAATATATCTCTTGAAATTGGGGAATAACTTAATTACCAATTACATTACTAAAATATGGCATATTATTTTCCCCTCACTATCTCATTTTCATATGAAGATGCACACATACCTATTGAGATTTAAATGGTGATATTTATAATATATGGTTTCACATCTACATATTAGTTGTTTATCTATCTTATTATTAATAGTATTTCATATTTCCTACACCTAATATTATATATTCATACTCCCTTGACTCATATATTACTATTGAGAGTATATGATGATGTTTTAACAGAGTTACATACATGTGTTTCTTGTGTTTTTTCAAATGATTTTAATCATTTTAGGTAAATTATTTGATAACATGTGATTCACATGACTCTTTCTTTTGAGCTGATAAATTTTAGGATATAATTTTTATAATACATCACCTACAATGTGAGACATATAATTAGGTATTTTACATATATATTTTAAAATTGAGTGAAATATTAAGTAAAAGATAGAGTGAATTGAGAAAAATTGAGAGAAATGAAGGTGGTTAGAATGGTTAGATGGAAAGTATTTGATTCCCTTATGAATAAGAGAAGTTAAGTTTAGACAACTTACTATTCAAGTTCTATTATTAAATAAAGCATGAGAAAACATTTAAAGTTGTTTTTCCAAATTATGATTGCATGGTTTGCATATTTTTAAGTGTATTCATGATTATGCTCATTTATTTTTTAATTTTATATTTATGCCAACATGTTTTGACATTTGAATTTTTGAAATTGTTTATATAATATATACATATATATTGACAAGTCTCAATGCATGCATGTGGAATTCACCAAAGATGATTTTTTTTCACCCTTACTTCCTCAAGTAAGTGTAGGGGCATGCCTTTATTTTAATATCATTTTAATTTTATGTAGGCACACATTCACATCACATATGCACATAAAGTGGGGACATTATGTAAACACCTAATTTTGATATAATGCTTATTATTGAAATTTGTTTAGTGTTGTTTTGTGCATATTTATAATGAGTTCAAATTAGGGTCTTACTATCACATTTTTTAATGATTTTATCCTTTTATTTTTTCATTGTGTGATTTCATTCCCTTACATTTCGTTTCTTTAATCTCTTTATTTGTTTGCTTTGTGCCTATAACACTTACGTGTTTCTTTTTTATTTTTCCTTTGATCCTTATTTTTTTGGGTTGGAATAATTAGTCGATCAATTTTATCTGGTGTAGGATTAACATTCTACTAATTATGTCCTCCATATTTTTTGGTATATTTTTCCCTCCACTTTTTTTTAGTATTTTTTTTTGTGAATGTTTGTTTTTTGGTCTTTTTTTTAAAAAAAAAAAAATTAGTTCAATAGGTTCTCAATTCAAAATTGATATGTATATAGATAAAAATACTCCTAGAATAAATTCAAAAAAAAAAAGTATCAAGAAGCATCATCAAACATTCAAGTGAATTCAATTCTAAGCACACATAAATTGTTATATATTTTTTATCTTACAATAAGGTTTAGCTATATTTTTTACTCAAATAATGAAAGATGAATGTAATTTAATTGAACTTCACTTAGGGAGAGTATGCGAATCCATTATTCAAAGTTCCACTCACATGCACAATAGATCCACATTATCTATGATTTAAAGTGTACATAATATTGTAATTAAAACTCCTTAATGTTGTTGCCCAAATCAAATAACCATTTATTTACCTTTTGCATCTATTTATGTTAAATTAGATAAAAAAAATAAAAGATAAGATGAATATGAAATTGTATTAAATAGAACACATAAATATTCAACATGTTTGAGTGTTTTAACATAGAAAATTACATAACTTTAAAATTAGCAGGGTAAAAATTTAATAGCAGGATACAAATTTAGCACCTTCATAAGTAAATTTTTTTGGGTCACCAATTTTCCATGCTCGAATTTCATCAATGCATGAATTTAATCCTTTCAACTATTGATATTTAGATTTATATGGTATCATCATAGTCACTTCTATAATGTTGTTTCAATATTATATACTCATATAATAGTAACCAATAATGTTTGATTTCATCCTAATTGGTCATTTCATTATTTTTACATGATTTATTCATTTTATTCTTATGTTTTTTTTTAGACATAGTGTATATACAATTACTATTTTGTGATATCTCCCTTGTGTCTTTGTCTTAATTAATTTTTCATGTGGTATTATAACCCTAAACAATAATTCTATTAAAACAACTTCATGGAATGATATGATCTTTA